>OU015496.1:1628592-1777672 GCA_907164885.2 Dolomedes plantarius
TAAATCAAAAAATCTCCAGTATTCTAGAAGGAAAAATTTCTTTGCATTTTAGAAAAATTTTTAATGCAGTAAGAGAAACTTGATATAAATATTTTTTCTTTTACAAAAATTTCAAATTAATTTTCCAGTTATAAACTATTCAAAGTAAATAAATAATTGTATGATTAATATCTTTTCACAATTTACTTAAAATTCACAATTTATGTAAAATGTATGTTTGTAAAGTTTCCAGTGTTACGAAACGGGAGTAAATGTTTTAAAAAATAAAGTTCTTTAAGAGGCCAGCATTCTTTTAGTTTCATTTATTAATAATTCCATAAGCTACGGTTGAAAACTCACATTTAAATTATTAAAAAAATTTTCAATACAGCTTACTTTTTTGTAAAATTTCCTGAAAGAGGGCAGAATAATTAATGTACCTAAAAAATATAATTAATATGTTTTTTGTAAATATACCAATCATTTGCAATTTTCCTTAAATTATTCAACCAAAAGGAAAATATTTTTTCCGAAACGGTGAACCATTGTTAAACATTTGCTCGCAAAAATCCAATATTCGCTGTTACGGTTCCTCGATTTTTTTTGTTACCCAATGATACACTTATGATAAATTATAAGATACAATGTGATAAAGTATACATAAAAACACTAACGGTAAATATTGATTTTAAAATGTGTATTGTTTTGGCTTCATTTTTGCTGTCCTCAAATTTTCTTTATAGATTTTTTTTTAAATTTCTTCCCCATTATTTCACGTTATTCTGTCGACATGAGGTAAATAACACTTTTTTTTCGAATAAAGCAGAGGATCAAACTTTCAAAGAAGCTTTTCGATTGGCAAGATTGGGTATAAAAGGCATAGGATAGAGTTCTAGATAAATAAATTCTACTTCATTACTTTGTCTAGGGTTCAGTGCATGTGGTAAATTCGACATCCAGCCAGTGGCTGATGTTAATGCCTTTCATATCGTGGGGTGATTAAGGGGAATGGAGTCCTTCAACTTCGAATTTTTAAATTTTCTTTTTTTAACTCTATACACAAACTGATAATCATTTGCTGTTGTTGTTACTAATCCCTCCTGATCTAGAGGTGCTAGATCAAGTCCATGAATCCATATATCCTCAGTAGGTCCTTCAAATGGCGAGTATCGGTAATAAAACCTTTCCTAGATAAGTTTAGGCAAGTTAAGATGGGAGGAGGAGTGGCCTGCTCATTATTACGCTTTTTTACAAATGGGAAAGGTTTTGTTTTAGTGATCAAAGTTTAGGCACCTCAAGTGGCTACTTGCAAACCTAGAGACTGTAGTCTGGTTCGTCTCTATCAACCTTGAAGGCAAGAGCCCTACCAGGACAAACATCAATGTACCTCATCATTGACCGTGGGAGATCTCCAAGTTCTCTGGATAAAAGATTTCCTTACGGAATGTGCCTCCACATAAGTAAGAGCCGAAGAAGTTGGTGAATGTTCAGCGGTACCCACCTTTGCTGGGATGTCAGCCATCTCCTTGCCGAAGAAGTTGGTGAACGGTCAGCGGTACCCTCCTTTGCTAGGATGTCAGCCATCTCATTGCCGAAGAAGTTGGTGAACGTTCATCGGTACCCTCCTTTGCTAGGATGTCAGCCATCTCCTTGCCGAAGAAGTTCGTGAATGTTCAGCGGTACCCTCCTTTGCTAGGATGTCAGCCATCTCATTGCCGAAGAAGTTGGTGAACGTTCAGCGGTACCCTCTTTTGCTAGGATGTCAGCCATCTTATTTCCCAATAGACCCACATGACAGGGGAACCCACTGCAAATGAATATCATGGTTCATAGAGAGACGATCTAGCTGGTGCAGGATGGACAAGTCGGCTCTGTCGCCCACTCTCGTCCAGTTGCTCAAATGAACGAGAGTGGTCGAATGCTGGATGGAACTGCGAATATCTGACAAAATTCATATATCGTTAAACTCGACATCAGTTCTAATAAACCTCAAACCCTCCTATATAGAAGTTATTCGGCACTAAAAACAGAACATGAGTCTGGATTTCTAAATTTGATTTTAACAATATCATTGGGATACTGTACCGTAGTCAATAATAAGTCAAGTCTTTCGCTTCAATTTCTGTACTACGATACGTTAAACATACTGCATCTACACATGAAAAGCAAGTATGTACAGCGAGTTAGAATATATTTATAGTTAGATCATCAGGATGGCTTCAGGTTCAACGACAGCGCTGACCTATAAGGCCTGTCTGACCAGGGGAGCTCCGTCTCTCTGGCACTCAAAAACAGATCTGTCTCTTGTGGACTATTGGGGTCTTCTTTTATACTGTCGGCGAGTTCTCTAGCGTTTGAAGTGCTGGTAAGTGTTCGAAGTTTATGGGATTCTAAATGTCACTATAGTGTCAAAAATCTCAGAAGCCCTCGAACCACTCTGGGATTTATGCGTTCTATAACGTCAGATCCGCACATTACAAGAACTTTATGGCCTCTTATCCTAGAGTTTGTGAGACCGCCCAGATGAACAGGTTCACAGATAGATGACATGTTGACGGGTAGGAACGGGCATCACATACTTATATAAATACTAATTTCGTGTAGTAATGGAGACAATGTCAGAGTATTTGATGAATATTCCACTACCAGCTCGATTTTGATCATCTTTAAAAATCTGGAGAGTATCCTCTGGAATGTTTTTTATCAATTTGGATTAAATTTCTGGGTAAAGTCTTAATTGTTATTAATTATTAGTCATTTATAGGTACACGTGTAGGGAAGAAATCTCCATTCAATATTTTAAATTTTCATTGCATTGAAAAATCAAATATATTTTTACTAATAACAAAAAATACCTTCAAGGATGATGTAAGTTGAAATGCGATTGAAAATATCAGGCAGGGATTGAATCGTTTTAAATTTTGATATTGATTTTAAAAAGAGAGATTACAAAAAAGGGGTTTTGCGTCTTAAAAATCCATGATTCAAATCATATTTTTCCGAAATGTGATTTCCTTATCCCTATAAACTAAATTTCGGGATATTTGGAAGAACGAATTGCAGAGAGAAACTCAAGATTATTTGAAAAAAAAAATCAAACAGAATGGAATATCTGAAGAGGAAAAGATTAAAATATTATAAATAACTACAGAGTTTAATATCTAGAAAGAGTTTTAAAAATGTCTAGTTTAAAAAAAAATAGATCTCACTTCTATAATGTCCCCAAATGAAAGAAATCTATTTTTTGTTCGTTTTTAATTTCCCCCGGGTGTAGCTAAACCGTTTATAGATGTAGAAATAATAATTTCAGAAAAATAATTTTGTCCTAAGGAGAAACAAAATTATAAAGATAACATTAAACCTCCAGTAAAAAAAAAAAATCAGGTGAAAGTCAAAACGAATATTAAACAACCAAAAGTAAAAAGAAATCTAAAGCAGGCATACATTAAGAAACGGATAACTAAACAATAGAAATATGAGAAGTAAATATCATTAACGAATGTGATATTATGCAATTGTATGAGATCTGGTTGATATTTAAAAAAGAAAATGCTAAAGAAATAAGTTTTCTACACGCAATCTCTCTTTAGCCATTTTTACCCTTAAACATGTAAAAAAAAAATCAAAATCCAAAATCTTATTTATTGAATATTATTTATTATTAATCTCTCGTCTCTTTTCCATTGGGAATTCAATCCATTTTCCTTTCATTCTTTTTCCGTCATAAATAACTGTGTTTTTCCTTTAAAAACTTTACTCCGATTCAAAAAGTTAAATAAAAAATAAATAAATAAACAAATAAATAATAATAATAATAATGATAATAATAAATAATAATAATAAAAAAATAAATAATAATAATAATAAAATTAATAATAATAATAATAATAATAATAATAGTAATAATAATAATAATAATAAATAATAATAATAATAAAAAAATAAATAATAATAATAATAAAATTAATAATAATAATAATAATAAAATTAATAATAATAATAATAATAATAATAAATGAATAAATAATAATAATAATAGTAATAATAATAATAATAATAATAATAATAATAATAAATAGATAATAAATAATAAATAATAAATAAATAAATAAATTATTTTATATTGTTTTCCGTTTCTTCCGTTTAATTAAATCAAATAAAAGTATTCGGAAAGTCACGAAAATTATGCATTTTGCTATCCTTTTTGTGGAGATTTTACGTATTTTTTTTAATAACGAAAAGAACATTTTTTGACAGAAGAAAATCAAATTCTCTTCCAATTTATACGCTCTGTTAATTATTAATTGCCATTTAACTTGTTAAATGGGTGAAGCCATTTCCATTCGACGTTTGTAACTTTCATCGCGTAAATGATGAAATCTTTCCCTTTTCACTGACTATTAAAAAATGTCTTAAACGAAAATTCAATTACTTTTTTTAGTATTTAACTTCTTTAATGATAGTTTTTCATTTTTATATGACCAAATATCTAATTATTTTTGTTGAAGAAAAATTACGCTAAAAAAAATATCCTTCCTTGTAAAAACAGTTCACGTGTGTCACCCGGAATGAGTTACCGATGATTCTTTGATGCAGATTTTCTTTGTCAAGCAACGTGACGTCTGATCTCAGTGAAATTAGATTTGAGTGGCCAAAATGTTCGATCGGTTTTTAGCAAGACGACAATAATAGCGCATAGTTGACTTTAAAGTCATTTGGAACAATTTAGTAAATTGTGTTGTGACAAACGGTCCTATAAGCAGACAGTTAAAACAAAAACTCATCACAGTTGGAGAATTATTGTGTACCCATTTTATTATTAAAGTTGGAAGAAAATTAGCAACATTTTCAGCATATTTTTCTTTATTGTTCCATGAAAAGTAAAAAATTAACTAAAACGCCAGAAAAAAAAAGATTTGTGCAGTGTAAATTTTAGGATGATGAAATTATGAATTTGCCTGAAAGACCGCAGGGGGTAGTGGAGCTAAACGGCGAACACGTTGTTCACTAAAGTTATTGGTGAAAATCAAAAATGTGTCTCTTATATTTGCTTAAAAGCAAAACTTTTTATCTAAACTATAGATTAAGTAAGAATATATTTAGTATATAATACTATATATTATGTATAGAAAGTGTTACATATCGCAGTAAAAACAAAGTTTCAATGGGATGAATTTAAGCTAATAAACCGTTTCATTTATGGCAGTGATATCGCCACTTTTATGAAAATATCTCATGCATTCTTGCTTTCGACTACTCTACGGGCTGACTCAGATTGGCGGAATAGTATCAGTACGTGATATATTGTAATTGGTCAATCAGCAGGAGTGTATGCAAATTACTTTTAACAGACTGATTACTATATCTATATATATAAAACAGTTCCGTAACTGACTCACTGACTGACATACAACTCACAGACCAAACCGCTGGACCTAAAGTGCTGAAATTTTGCACGGAGATTCTTCTTATGGTGTAGGGGTGCACTAAGAAAGTTTTTTGAAAAATTCTTTAGATTTTTTTAAAATTAAATTTTTAAGCTGTTTTAGTGACTTATTTTAAGTTTGCATTTAAAATAATAATTTGAGGGTTATAAAATTTATATCACGAGAAAGATCATAAAAATTCCTTTAAAATGAAATCTTTTTCGAATCTTTATCTCCATTTTCTGATTTTTGGTGAATTTTTAAAGATTAATTTTTAGAATTTAATTTATTAAATTCCGATCACGTGATTTCTTTTTCTGGTACTTTAAATAAATTTATCGTCACGTGCATAACAACTAAATAAACAAAACATATTTTTTTCAGTGCGAATGAGGCAGACGATTGGACATTTATCCAAAAAAATATTAAAATACAGTAAAAGAAATGTTCTACAAACTGTACTATATTAACTGTACTAAATTCTTTAGTATTCTTTATATTAGATTTAATTTGAATATTTTCTTCTACATTATTTTGTCTATAAAATTAACCTTTACGATTTTCTTATAAATATATATATATATATATATATATATATATATATATATATATATATATATATATATATATATATATATATATATATATATATATATATATATGTATATATATATATATATATATATATATATATATATATATACCGGGTGCGTCATAAATTCGTACAAACTTCAAAAATTCATAATAAAAGAAATAATGCTCGGAAAATTTTTCTGTTTGAGCCAATATGATCAGAGGGATTTTGGATTTTTTTTCATGCAAAAAAAAAAAAAAAGTTCCAAAAGTAACCGAAAGAGGGAGCTCACACGGCCTACTGAGACATTTTATGCAAATCTGGCTATCAATAAAACACCTGGTTGGAAATGGATCCGTCATTCGAAGCCGGCAGCATGCTTTCTTTACCAGATCGAGTGTTGGTTGTTAAACTTTTCTATAAGAATGGTGAATCCCCAACTGTTTGCATTGCGAAAGTTTCGCACGGAGAAAGGACTGAAGGCGCGAAAAAGGCCTATGTCGTTGAATGGGATACTGAATTTAGTACGACGCTTTGAGGAAGCGGGGAGTTTGGAGGATCGTCCACGAATTCGAAGACAATCCTTGACCGCGGACCGCGTCCATGTTGCACAAAGTTCCATGGAAAATTTGGCAGCCGAGACATCAATGGGAAGTAGCAGTGCTCGTGAAGCTGGGAGAAGAACGGAGATTCCGGAACCGTCGATTCGACGTATTCTGCACGGAATGTGGAAACTGTATCCGTACAAAATCCATGCACTTCACCAGTTATTACCGGCAGATACAGATGCAAGACAAATCTTTGCTACATGGGCTCTGGCACAAATGGAAAGTAACCCACAATGGTTGCTGAATGCCATGTGGACGGATGAGGCCCACTTTTCACTGCGAGGTGACGCTAATACGCAAAACAGCCACTGCAGCACGGTATGGTACGCTTTTGTGTGACCACGTTAAGCCTGCATTGCAGTGATGTCAAGACTTTCCTGTTGGAATCTTACACTGAAGACCGAGTGATAAGTCGAGGTTGTAAGGTTCAGTGGCCCTCACGATCACCAGGCTTGAACCCGGCGGATTTTTGGTTGTGGGGATACTTAAAGTCTCGTGTGTGCCGGGGTTCCCCAACCACTTTGGTGGAACTGAAAAATGCCATTCGACAGAAAGTCGCTGCCATCGAAGACGACATGCTACACTCCGCGGTAATGGGCGTAGTGACGCGCCTCACTATTACCTTGTGCTGGTGGTAATGTTGAACATCTATTACTTTAAAATAAATGCACAGTCTCATGTTATTGTGATATGTTTGATTTTCTGTTTGTGTTTGCCTGATTTGCAGAAAACGTCTCAGTATGACTCGTGAGTGCCCTCTTTCGGTTACTTTTGGAAATTTTTTTTTTACATGGAAAAAAATCCAAAATCTCTCTGATCATATTGGCGCAAACAGAAAAATTTTCAGAGCATTAATTCTTTTATTATGAATTTTTGAATTTTGCACGAATTTATGACGCACCCGGTATATATATATATATATATATATATATATATATATATATATATATATATATATATATATATTACATCAAATGTATACATTGATCGTCGTATTTATCATATAATATATATATATATATATATTTGGCATGAATTGCATACATTGGCCGTTGTATTTAATTTGAATGTACTCCGTAGCGAAGCGCGGGGTTTCAGCTAGTATAACATATAGCTTGTACATGTTTATCAGGGTGCAGTGGCCCATAGGCTTGGGCGATGTATCGATACATCGTGAAAAACCGGTGTGAAGTCGACATCGTCACACCGGTTTCATAATTTTTAAATCATCGCGATTTCCCGGTGTCATAAACCTAGCGGTGCACGCATACGCGCGATTTCCCGATGTCTCACAAACGGTTCCGATGTTTCTGTGTTCCGCATGCTCGATGTTACGATGTCGCATCGCTTGGTCGACGATTTCCCGGTGTCCGATGTTTGTACGCATGCGCGGTCTTACGATATCGCATCGCTTAGCTTGAAGGGACGATTTTCCTGTTACACACCGTCAATACTTAGACTGACGTACTTGCTAGAAAAATATTTGGCAATTCAGGGTTCAAGTGTACCTTCAGACAGAATATTCAGCAAAGGCGGGAGTGTT
Organism: Dolomedes plantarius; assembly: GCA_907164885.2. Lineage (NCBI taxonomy): Eukaryota > Metazoa > Arthropoda > Arachnida > Araneae > Dolomedidae > Dolomedes > Dolomedes plantarius. The sequence goes on from OU015496.1 coordinate 1,636,723, forward strand.
ATTACAAAACAAAGAGCTGCATTGTTTCCAAAACATGCAGAAATGCAGATATTTTTAGCTAAAAAAAAAAGATATTTGAATGTTTAATTAGTTTATTCTGTTGCAGGACCACAACCTGGTGTCATTTTTATGTATGAATCTATGTCACTTTTTTTAGGGAGGCACGCTGCCACCTGCTGGCTACGTTCGTGGTTAACATCGCGATACGTCGTCACATCGCGATGTTAGACTGACGATGTATCGTGATGTCAAAAATGTAACATCGCCCAGGCCTAGTGATCTTAAAGTCACTGGTTCGATGCTCGTCCCTGACAAATCCACTGCCGTGTACACTAATCGCGACTGGTGCACGTAAAATCTGTCGTGGCTGCGATGTCATCCAAGTTCTCAAAATGACCTCTGGAGGTGCGGGGTCAAGTGTTCAGGTCTCGTCACTTGACTCGGTACAAAATCACGGGACTGGTACTTTGGCCAAGTTGGACTCCAGTGAAAACAAGAGCCGCACCTCCATCGCCCATAGCCTTCGGGACTTGATCTGATGTTGCTGTCGATCAAGTGGCATAAGCAACAACAACAACAACAACAACTCATGTTCATCGCCTGCAGATCTACTTGTTACTTGTTTTCGCTATACTGGCGGCCGCAGCTGTTTTGCTGTAATTTTAGGTTATGATGAACTCTCGTAGGCTCAGGTATGACTAGTATTTTTCATCCTTGAAATATAGCAAGTTTTGTCTAAATAATGCATTCTTAGTTTTAAATAAATATTAATTGCTTTACATCATGGCTTGGCTCTTCTTTAAATTCTGGTATGGGCTCTGCTATTTTAAATATTTAGTACCTATAACAAGATTATAAGTCCGGGCAACAGAGAAAAATAAAGATGTGCTTTATCAGATGCATGACAAAAAAAAACATGAAATGAGTACAACGATTTGATTGTACAAAATAGCTTTAGTTAACAATATATCTTATATCATTCAAGGATATGTTAATGTTTATGCATTCTTGGAGGGGGGGGGATAGATTTTTATGTTATTAATTTCAATAGTATCTAATAAGTTTTGTAACTATTATATAAAAGAAATAGGGGACGTTTATTGATTTTTCTATTTCACGAAAGAAAAACCTATGAAATCCCTAGTGAATACACCACGCCGAGATGAACGTAACAGCTCAGAAAATATGAAGCATATCTCATCCATACTGATAAGGAAAGATAGGAGGTCTGTTTAGTCAAAGAGATTGAAAAAATAATACATCAACTATTGAATGAAAGATTGCAATGCGGATTCGATTTTCGAATCAACAAAATCATTTGAACGAGAACGTTTGTCTATATTAAACAATATCGTATGCTATCTCTCTGAGGATTTTTATGTAATACAACCAGGTTGACGTGCAGCGAAAGCATTTATGCTATTCTCCAACCTATCTCTGTTTTCTATATAAGACCTTTGGTATTCGAACTTACCTTGGGATTTTCTTAATATATATATATATATATATATATATATATATATATATATATATATATATATATATATATATATATATATATATATATATATATACATACATATATATATATATATATATATATATATACATACATATATATATATATATATATATATATATATATATATATATATATAATATATATATATATATATATATATATATATATATATATATATATATATATATATATATATATATATATATATATATATATATATATATATACATACATATATATATACATACATATATATATATATATATATATATATATATATATATATATATATATATATATATATATATATATATATATATATATAAGCAAACTGTGCATGGGATTTTTTTTTGTATGAATCTAAAGCCATAAATAATTTTTTTCTTAATCTGCCTTTTAATTTTTTATGTTTTTGAATGTATTTACCTTATTCCATTGTCTGTAAAATTTAAAAAATATTCGTAGTTTCAAAGAATGATGCACTGTTGGGTGACAAACACTTCCATTAGTAGTCTTGAGAAATTTAGAAGAAATCGAAAAAAATTAAAGGGCATGGAGCATTTTTGATGAATTTATTTCAAAAACAGACCTTAAACCTTCCCAAAATACTTATTAATAAGTTCTAAGTTTATTCAAAGTAGCAGTAAAGAATATTAATCATTTTTATTTCGTATATGGAGTAAAATATTGAAAATTTATAATAAAAGACGTTGAAGGTACCTTGTTTGCTTAAATGATTATCATGTCTAGACTGGCATTATAACGCCTCCACAGAAGTACCTCGTGAAGCATTTAAGTGCAGAGTATAAAAATGTCCAAAATACACAATACAATAAAACAGCAATATGTAACAAAATACCCTTTAATATACTATATACAGTAGACTCCCGTATAAAGCAAGTTCGTACAACGCGTTCAAAAATATGCGACGATTTTTTTCGTATAACGAGATTCCCGTTCAACATGCTGTAGAATAAAATGCAGGAATTTTCCTTTTAAGCTTTTGTACATGCATATATTTTTATGCACACGGTGTTTTTGACGATTTTAATTAAGTAGTCAACATAAGCCATGTTATATATCGCGATAAAAATAAAGTTCAGACGGGATACACACACACACACATATATATATACATATATATATATATATATATATATATATATATATATATATATATATATATATATATATATATATATATATATATATATATACAGTATATATATATATATATATATATATATATATATATATATATATATATATATATATATATATATATATATATATATATATATACAGTATATATATATATATATGAAATAAATTTCAAACCTTTTCATTATCTTTAACACGCCTCTTCCAAATTCTTTCATCTTATTGCAACAGAACACCGTCCCTGATTTCTGATTTTGACCTATATCCAACCAAATAATCTATTATTTTCCCCTTCAACGCCACGTGCGGACAGAGAGCATTATATAAGTCGAAATGTTCTAGAAGCTAGGCGTGATCTCGTCGTAATGGTGTGATGAGGTCATGTGTCCGATTCTAACCAATTAAAAGTTCAACGCGCCTCTACCTTGGAGTTCTGAGCGTCCTTTTCTGTAGTCTTTGTGTTCGCACTAGTAACCTAACGTGACGTGCGTTTGAGCTCTCCGTCAATAGCGTCGCGGCGTTGCGCCGCCGGGATTTTCCCCGAAAATAGCGATACGTAGCAATGTTTCATGTACGATTTAATGCCCAGCAACGATGGTGTGAAACTGTATGACGTTCCCCGGAAATTCTTGGAAATAAATTTAAATCAAGATGAGCTCGCCTTTAATTTTGGTGGTGGACATAGATTATTTTGCCTGCCCTGCTACCACTAGAACTTAAAGTAAGATGTCTGGGACGCTGCGTTGGCTCGTCCCTGATGCTCTTTCCTGTCATCCAACATCCCATGTATGAAATCATGACATATATATATATATATATATATATATATATATATATATATATATATATATATATATATATATATATATATATATATGATAATATTACTAACTACCTATAATCGCCCATTCTGTACTTCATCTCTGCCATGGTAACCCGTCCTTCTTGTCTTGACGTAAACGCTTCGCCTTCCACATACTAACTTCCTCCGCCAATTCTGGCAACCTCTCTGACCTAATTCTATTTTGGCGCTTTTTTGCGGGAGACGCGAGCTGGCTCCGAACTGATTAAGATGTGTTAATCTTTACGTCAAAGAAACTTTAGTTATTCGTTATCATTTGGAATCTTTGTTACGGCCTCAATTGCAGAATTTTCACGAGATGTCCACTCCGGACATCATATATATATATATATGACATGATAGTAGTCCCTCTAACACTTTACTTTAACATCATTCACGTTAAACAAGATTTTTAATTGTCCAATACTACGATTTCCTATAATGCGATTTCATACAACACGTAACATATTAATCTTGTTATATGGGAGTCTACTGTACTTCACTCTAGATAGCGTAATGGCAGCGCGTTGGGCTTCGGACAGAGTGTGGTTAGTTCAAATCACGAGGAACCTCACTAAATACCTTCATGTCTAGGGCCAGATATGGGCACGCTCAGTCGGTAGACCAGAGAGTCCGTCTACGATTTCAGCGGTTGGTGGAAGTTGCAAGCTCCCCAGATGTCACCCCTGGGGGGGGGGGGGGTACTCAATCAAAATTGAGGTAGCACCAAGGGAGCAATGTTGACTCACCCTGATGAAAAGTAGTCCACAATTTCCTCAATATAAAGTGCGTATGAGTCAGGATAAGGGCCTCCGCATTAGTTAAAAAAAAGAAATAATAAATAAAATTTATATTGAAATATAGAGTATTAATAACCTTATGTTTCATGTTTATTTTCAGGGGAAATGAACAGTCATTTTCGCTTTTGTAAATTAATTTGTTGTTGACAAATAAATAAAGAGGGTTATATTATAAATTATTACCTAACTAGTTAATAAAGACGACTCTACAATGGTAATTTTCCACTGATGATGGTTGGATAACCCCCTTTCTCTGTTGCTAAAATACTAAGTTGAGTTTTTTAATAACTTGATAATTCAATAGTATTATTTATTCATCAGTCAATATAAGCATTTTCCAAAAAGCAAACTTAACGATACACATAAATATCGAAAACGATGTGGTGGAGCAAATAATGTTTCAGATGATACTTATCGACATGTATTTGGTTGATTTACTTCAAAAACATCCTCCGTTTGTTGTTTGTGCTTTCGCTTTTCAATGCTAATTGCTTTGAAGTAATCCGATAAATATAGGTTGAAACAACTGTAAAATCTCTTTCCGCTGTTTATATCATTTATGTGCACCGTTTAAGGCTATTTTTGGACCGAAAGAAACGATTATTCAATCAGTTTAGTTGGCCATATTTAATACTTTTAGTATAAGATAATATTTTCACGTTTTGTATGAGTATGCGTGTGTTTATTATAGATAAAATGTACTACAAGAAAGGTTTTTTGATTTTGCAAGAGGAAAATAATCACAGATCTTCAAAGCTCTGAATCTTTATCGAAAACGCATTTGCAGGACAGCCATCTTGAATCGTGATGCACAAATGCGCTTTCATAAACGATCAAAATGTCTGTATAAATCTGTATTTCTTAGTGTCGAATTCAAACTAACTAGTGCTTGGGTGAGATATGTGTACTAAATAAAACATTCGGCTTAGGACCAAAACAGTGCATTTCAATGCATAGTCGATATTATCCCGAACAAATCAGAATTTTAGAAGTTTCAGCCAACGTAATTGTTCTTTGCAACGTTTTTCAGTGGAAGAAATAATAATGAAAGCTATCAATAACGCCTTGGAGGGAATTTAAAGATTCAAACCAGGAATTTTTTTTAAATTTTCAAATATAATTTCAAATACAGTTCACTATATTCTTAAGAGATTGTTCTTTAAACATAAAAATAGGTGAGGATTCGGAACGTTTCTCTGTGTTGGATTTTGATTTTCTATGTTTGCATTTTTTTTAGAAGTTTAAGTAAATCTTTTAATTGTCACTAGATGGCGATACTGCTCAAGTTTTGCCATCGCTAATCTTCCTTCCCGCAGTGTAATCAGTTGCATGTAGGCTTGTAGGAAGGAGTGTCGTGTTTTTTTTTTGCTCGCCGTTCTATGGTTTGTATTGATGTACTGCGAGAGCACATTTCATGGCAATTTCTGTTGGAATACTTCTTCAAGTTTCAAGTATAGAAATGCCGACATTCTTCCGAGGGAGTATCCAAACATTTCCTTGTACTAAACTGAGTTTCGCCTTTCAATAAAGTCAGTTTTTTCAACATGCTTGTCATCATTAACAAGTTTGAGCATTGTCAAGTTGGCATCATTGAAAGTTTTCAACTTGTTGAACACTGAATTCTTAGTGTCCAGAATACAGTCATGGGAAAAACCCAGAGACCTTATGAGCTGTTACAGAATTTTTCATCTCATATTTGCTGTGTGATTCAGTAAGTTTCTGCTAGTAAGAGTTATGTTTAACGTTAAGTGAACTGAGCCACACACTCTGTAACCATTTGAAAATTTTTGATTATCTTGGCTATAGGGAAATAGATGATATTCAGAAAAAAGAGACTGAGATCCCATCACATCTCCTGATGGCCTGTTCATTAGTACAGTCCGACCACAGTACGAAGAACCACGGTTGGCATAGTGCCAAGACGATTCTATTCACGCTGTAGGTAAGGCTGCTGAGGAAGGAGGGGGAAAAGTCTCGTAGTATCTCGACATTCTTTAGAATCGGTTACTAATTGCTCTTGCTTGCTTTTTCCTCGTCTGTTATTTTGATTATTATATTAAAATTAATGGATCCTTTACCCAACACAACTGCTCGGAATAAGCCGTTCCGTAGTGATTGTAAACGTATAATACACAATGTAATTAAATTATGTGATAAAGAAGCACTAGAAGGAAATGTTATTGTTCCACTTTTGCAATCCCTAAAGAGAGCTAGTGAAATGACCGGGATATCAATGTCCAGTGTAAAAAGAATACGCAGAGAAGCAAAGGGTGAAGAAACTCCAAAATTTGAATCTCCGAGGAAACTTCAGAAAAAAAGAACTACCGAAAACGTAGCTTTAGATAATTTTGATTGTGATGTAATCCGAAAATATCCACTCCTATGAAACTCCTATTTTTTAAATAGATTTGCTTCTTTCTTTTTATTATTTTGAAATCATTATTCACATATTCGATCAAAAATAAAGTTTTAAAAAATAACTTTAAAATTGCGGACAAAAAGCAGTCTGAAATACATTCCGTATTTCACAAACAAACACATCCGAAAATATGACGTTTCCCCATATTTTCTAAGTAGACTAGCTATTCTCGCGCATGCGTAACAGCTTCCAGGGACCTTGCTTCCGTGGTCGAACAGTATGTTGGATTGAAATCCAGATATGGTCAGTGTTACTTAAAAAATATCAGTTGTTGTTGTTAATATCTGCCTCTCTGTCCGGATTATCGCAGACCAGGTATTAGCTGCGGGCAATGCTACTCCTGTTTATAGCTTTTTTTAATCCGGTTACAGTTACCGGTTTATTTATTTTTTTTTTGCAAGGGAAAAGAGTTAGACGATTTATCGTTATGATCAAGTATTTGCAACTGCGTTTCAATGGCCTTATTGCAACTATTTACATGAGAGTATGGACTTAACTCTCTGATGTTACTTACTACGTATAGTATACACATTCTAAACGTCAGTTTGTTTTTCGTCACTCTATGGTGTCACTTTTGGCATTACTGTTGCAGTTTCCCCGACGGAATGAAGTACTTTTATTTAGGTAAGAGCATTTCTATTTTTATTGTTAGACTAGCTGAAAACCAGCCTTTCGCTACGCAGTACATTCAAATTAAATACAACGGTAAATGTATGCAATTAATGCCAAAAATATGTATAAATATATATATACTAGCTGAAAACCCGCGCTTCGCTACGGAGTACATTGAAATTAAATACAACGGTCAATGTATGCAATTAATTCCAAAAAAATATATATATATGTATATATATATATTTATAATAAATACGACGATCAATGTATACAATTGATGTAAAAAAAACATATTTATAAAAAAAATCGTAAGGGATATTTTTATAGACAAAATAAAGTCCAATCGTCTGCCGCATTAGCAAGAAAAAAATATTTTTTGTCGATTTTTTTTTTGGCACGTGACGATAAATTTATTTAAAGTACCAGAAAAAGAAATCACGTGATCAGCATTTAATAAATTAAATTCTAAAAATGAATCTTTAAAAATTCACCAAAAATCAGGAAATGGAGTTAAAAATTCGAAAAAAAATTTCATTTTGAAGGAATTTTTATGATCTTTCTCGTGATATAAATTTTATAACCCTCAATGTATTATTTTAAATGCAAACGTAAAAAAAGTTTAAAAAACAGCTTAAAAATTTAATTTAAAAAAATCTAATAAGAATTTTTGAAAAATCTTTCTTAGTGCACCCCTACACTATTAGAAGAATCGCCATGCAAAATTTCAGCCCTTTAGGTCCAGCGGTTTGGTCTGTGCGTTGTATGTCAGTCAGTCAGTGAATGAATGAATGAATGAATGAGTCAGTTACGGAACTGTTTTATATATATATATATATATATATATATATATATATATATATATATATATATATATATATATATATATATATATATATATATAATAAATACGACGATCAATATATACAATTGATGTAGAAAAAAATATATATATTTATAAAAAATCGTAAGGGATATTTTTATAGACAAAATAATTTCCAATCGTCTGCCGCATTAGCAAGAAACAAAAATATTTTTTTGTCTATTTAGTTGTTAAGCACGTGACGATAAATTTATTTAAAGTACCAGGAAAAGAAATCACGTGATGAAAATTAATCTTTGCAAATTCACCAAAAATCAGAAAATCGAGGTAAAGATTCGAAAAAGATTTCATTTTAATTGCGTTTTTATGATCTTTCTCGTGATATAAATTTTATAACCCCCAAATTATTATTTTAAATGCAAACTTAAAAAAAGTTACTAAAACAGCTTAAAAATTTAATTTTTAAAAAATCTAAGAAGAATGTTTCAAAAATCTTTCTTGGTGCACCCCTACACCATAAGAAGCATCGCCATGCAAAATTTCAGCCCTTTAGGTCCAGCGGTTTGGTATGTGTGTTGTATGTCAGTCAGTCAGTGAATGAATGAATGAATGAATGAATGAATGAGTCAGTTACGGAACTGTTTTATATATATAGATAAGGAGAGAAGATGATATAAGAAAATGATATAGATTGGCAGAAGATAGAAAAAGATCCTCGGCATGGATGAAGACAGCGCCGGAGGGAAGGAGGTCCCAAGTTGACCGGACAGTGATGGAGCGAGCCCCTTGTTAAAACCGACGGAGCAGTGAGTTCCTATGGCCCCGTGATGAAGCTGCGAAGCACCGAAGCCCTACTGATGAACCTCCGAAGTGATGAAGAGAGTCTCCGATAGAACAACGCCCAGCCGATAGCCTCGACGAGCAGTAAGTAGTACAGCATAGCGCTATGTGGCCATCCATTTATCCTAGCATTTTGTGTCCATTACCATATTGGCTCGATAAAATTAAACGAGTAGAATGGCATATTACGTAGAAACGTAATGATGTAGGATTTAGTTTTGGAAAGAAAAGATAAAACCTTTGTGCTCGAGGAATAAACAGGAAAACCAACGTAAATAAAGCACAGATAGCAGTAAGATGCAATTATTTTGCATACGGCCGTTTCGAAGCTACGAAGAAGCTTCTTCATCAGTGCAACGAACTTAGTGGCAGCTCGAAAAAGCCGAAGACTAAGCGACCAGACACTTGCACATGCACTTAAATACCCGCACGTGTCGAGCACCCAAAGGCACGAAGCAGCGGAGAGACCGAAATAGGGCAAGCATCTCGTGGCAGAAAGAGGGAAAAAAGAATTTAGTAATTAGAAGGATTTAGTGTTAACTTTAATGAATACTAAATGATATTATAATAAGCATAAGTTGGGAAGTAGGGAAGAATAGAGATTTAGTGATAGTGAATGCAGGGTGATTGGAATGTGCGTGAGTTAATGTTATGACAAGCAGATATTGCGCTAGGTGTTGATATAGAATCTAATGTTAGTATTAATGAATGCAATTGAATATTGTATATGTATTGTGTGTTCATAAATCAAGGTATTATATATATATATATATATGATTTATGTCCAGTGTGCTCATTTAACGTGTTGTATCTCAATTGAGTGTTAGGAGAGTTAGTTCACACTATACCATCATCGGTTAGTGATGGTGATTTTCTTATCCAGCCTTTTATTTAATTAATGCCATTGCAAGGTGTGTCATTAAGGACATACTATCACTAAAAATAATTTTAATTTAAAGAAAATCCCGTTACAAATATGATAAGATAATTATTTTTCTAGAGGTTCTGTTCTATTCTGCTCTTGCTTTGAAACACCTTTGACTGAAGGATGAATTTTAATGTTCCCCTTGTCTTGAAAATTTCCTTTGTTTGGAATTATATTAAGATTGGAAATTATAAGCATTTGTTTGGAATTAAATTATGGAAAATGCATTTCACTGTTTTTATATGTCCAATACTGTTTTATGATATCTAATACTGATTATATGTCTAATACTGATTATGTCTAACACTTTTTTAAATTAAAAATAGGCAGGGAGGGAGGAAGGGGTCGCAGGATGCATGGAAAACATTGAAGTAGGTCGAGATACAAAAAAGTTTGGGAAACGCTGATGTGATTAGGAAGCGGGCGAAATACAGAATTCTCGCATTCCGTTCTCATTTTAGTCTAGAATATACCATTAAAAAAAAGTCAACAACATAGATGTTTGGTATTTTCTGCGCTGAGACCAATATTATGTTGGACTGTTGGAATTAGCCGTATTCAAATTAAGAATTCCAATTTTTCCCACCTCTCAGCCAGTGATGTGGTTGCCGAGTGCGGGACTGCAAAGGAGGGAAAGTAAAAACTACGTTCGGTTAATTCCCAATATACTGTGCCCCTTGTATTTCCCTGCATTGGAACCGCCATCTTGGTTACGTCTCCCGTCGCCAATTTGGCGATGGAAGACGTAACCAAGATGGCGGTTCCATCGCAGAGGGAAACATGAAATAATATAAATGACAACATGCAGAACTTTCATTCAAAAAATATCCAGAAAATAAAAAAATGAAGTTAAATGAGGGCAATCGATTTGTTTCTTTCTTTTCTTTTTTTTTTATGTCGCCCAAGCAGAACGCGTGTTTTTGGAACGGGAAAATCCGAAAAGTCCCAAAAATACGCATTTTCAAAACTATACATCCACAGTAAAGCACAAAAACACACAAATACAAAAAATAAAAGCTGAAAAATAATGAGAAATTTGTTATATGTGGGGGGGGGCTGCCGCCCCCCAACCCCCCGCTAAAACAAGTCAGTATATTGCAAATAATTCATTTAAATAAATATAAAATACATCTTGGTTAAATATATCAGAAAATAAAAAAATGAAAGTTTTGCATGTTGTCATTTATATTATTTCATGTTAAAATTAAAATAAAAAACCACTTACCGGTTATTTACTTTCGGTTCAGCTTCTTTTACGTTTTGTTGATTTTTCGGTTTTTTTGGATACCCTCAATTCGTCTGTAATCCAAGAACACGGCGTTTTTTTACCCATAAATAAGTTAATTTTAAAACCGTTATTAAATCCAATTTACTCGCTTCGAACCGGGAACCACATGTAATGGATCTTTTATCGCAATGTTCAGATCTTTCCTCTCAGTTATAGTCATTTGCGAATTACAATTAAGACAATAAATATTAGCTATTAACTCAACATAAATACAATAATCTATAATAGTTCTCTTACCCGCATTTTGTAAATCCCGAAAAAAAATCCAAATCAACCCTCCCATTCGTAAAAGAAGCCTACCTCGCAAATAAAAGTACATCCGAGCGCTGGAACTGCAATCCCGAAAAGAACATTCAACGGTTTAATTTTTTGAAGCGGGTTATATAAAATCCAGATAACCCTCGTTTACAAATAAATCGCAAGCTCTGATTGGCTGCTAATTATTCAAATCGGAAGCAATAAATGATTTAACTTAAAAGTATTTAATAACACAAACCACATTTGGCATTTTATCGTCAACTTGGCAAAAATCTAAAAAACATCGCCAAAAAATTATCGCCATCTTATTCAAATCGGGAGCAATAAATGGTTACCTTAAAAATCTTTAACAAACACAAACCACATTCGGCGTTTCATCGCCAAATTGGCAAAAATCTAAAAAACTTATCGCCAAGCTGCTGCACCGTGTATTGGGAATGAGCCCTACGGTCTACCAAATACACTGCCGAGTACTTTTCCACGTTGCTAATGAGTTTGCCTGGTTATACGCTGGTCCAGTTAAATATGACTTCAAGTACGGAAATCGTTGTACATTAGTAAGCGATTCGTTTTGATGAATCGTGCTTTGAAAACTATTTCAAAATTCTGTCCAACATTTTGGATCGCCAGAAAATTTTTCAATTGTCAATTTTGGAAGTTTCACCCATTTAGGAATGAATGACGGGACACTATTGCTATAATTTTGAGAGAGACCTGGAACATCTAAGTTTTGTTCCGATCTCTGTATATTAGTAACTCTTTTTCCTTCTAAAAATCGCGCCATTTTGTTTTAACATTTTTCGTTATATTCTTCGCTAGCAATGACCTCTTCTTCAATCGAATTCAGATCAATTAATGACTCAAGTTCTTTATCAAGACTTTTCAAATTATCAGATTTTTCAATTAGAAGGTCATAATTTTCCTGCAATTCTACAATATCAATTTCCGAATCAGACTTTAAAATACTTTCGCTCTTTTTTTACCAATTTAGTCGTTAGCGTTCTCACAACAAATCGCTTCTTTTTCAACATTTCCAAACGTTCGTGATTGTACATTTTAATATTTAAAATTACTTATACAATTCCTCACAATCAAACGATCTAAATATACCCAAGACTGCAAATAAAACAAAACTCATACCTTAAAAATCCCCGAAAACGAAAGTGCTTCGCTCATTTAAATTGGGCTTCCATTTTCTTCAGGCAAATACAGTTCATAGTTCATTAACTTTTCCAAATTCCAGGGTATTTTCGGCCTCTTGCACCAAATTTATGCAAGAATCATTGCACTAGGCCACTTGGAACACAAACACATAACATTTATTTTCTATTTACAACGACGAATATTAGGTTTCGCCAACCTTCTATCGATGGTTCAGCTTGTATCATTACATCAATCTATCTATAGAACACCAGTTTGAAACATTTGAGATGCGCACATAGCGCCCTCTATAGCTCATTTCGCTTCAGATGGGTTACGTTTATTTGATAGAAGGATATGTTTGTTTGATTGTAGATTTTAGAAACGAGATGATTAATAAAACTTAGTTTATCTTATCAAAAATGGAAGGCAGTATTTTATTATCGGATGGTAGATCTTATATATAAAGAAGAAACGGGAAATGCGTCGTGTGTGCATGTGTGTGTGAGTCAAAAAATCTCAAGAACCGTGAGCCCTACCTTGATGAAATTCACAGGGTATAATGTGCTTGAAAAATCCGGATGAATGTGACTATTTTCATCTTTCTACGACGTTCCATTCCCGATTTATGTTAGAACAAGTTTGCGCGGTATCAACGGATATTTTTGTTCAAAGCCATTATAACATTCCATTGTTGCCAGTTAAATTATAACATTTGCGTAAAAATAAATAGACACGAATTTAAAAAGTTTAAGAGAATTTAATCCTAACGATTTAGAGTAACGATTAAGAGTTTTTAATCCTTTTTCTTAAAGACTGTAAATTTCTATTTATAAATCTACTTGTATTTTTTTCTGTACTATCATTAGAAATGAAATTAGAGTGATTTAAAAGTCATCAGCAGCTATAAATTTCAATACAAGTTCAAAAGTTTAATTATGTTTTCTGAACAACTCATTTTTCATCAAAAATGTAAACAAATATTGTGGTATGTCTATAAAAATTTTCCCGTATGTTTTTCTTACCATTTAGAATGTAATGAACTACACATTTAGTTTTGGGTATTTTGTTTGTTGATTTATAGCTGCATTTTTAGAAAATCTCATGAGAAATTACTAAAATTTTTCATGTAATTGCATATAATGTTCTGTAATGTTTTTAGATTTCCCGATATCGATTAGCTTTTAGTTCATTACACTCAGGAGGTAGTTATGTACATATGGCAAAGAGAAATTAATGTTATATGCATATTGTTTTTAGAGCTAGAGCCATTTTTATAAAAATTTGCTAAATTTCAACACAAATTCATAAATTTTCTTAAAAGTCATGGTCTATCTTTTCATCATTTTCGAGTTCTGGTGGTATATCTCTTCGAAAAATAAGACAGAAATTGACGCAAGTATGGTATTTAAAAAAAAAAAAGTGCTCTGAAGGTAGTCGGATACCTTAAGCCTAAGTGACGCCGAAAAAATGGCGTCGCTTAGATAGGTTGCATTATTGTGAGTTTTCCGCCAAACGCAGAAAACTCAGAAACCGCGCCAAATAGCGCCAAGCGGCACAGGATACAGAATTCTTCCCACGTAGCAGACGATTTAGTTTTCAGAAATATATCCGAGCATGAAATATGTGTATACACTTTTTCTATAATAATTATCACATTTTCTGTGTTTTGAGATTTGCTGTGTTTATTGATTCTTTTTCTATAATAATAAATCCATTCACACTTATTGACTAGCTGTAAATTAATGCTTTAAAATGCCCAAAAAAAGTTAGCAACTTTTAATACAGGTAATTGAAAAAAAATAATAACAGAAACTGAATTCCGAGGGAAGCCGGGTAATAAATCTAATACTTCATAAACCTGAAAACTCCGATAATGGTGGATGAATGGATTCACCACCAACAATCTGAAACAAATCTAATGTGAAACAAATGCCAAAAATAATCATTTTAACGCTAAATTATATAAATTTCAGATTTTCGATGATGAATATCAGGACCATCAGGAAAAATGTTGTAACTACGTTACATAGACCACTCCTTCCAACGTAGGCTTGCATAGTGAATTGACCATAGAAAGATGAAATGCTAGGTGGATGTTGGATCCGGGGGACTGGCTTGAGAATAGGAAATCTAAGTTGATAGAAAATGCAAAGCTCGAGGAGAGCAGTGCGGGATTAAGTGAGAAAATACTTAATAATTAAAAATTTTAAAAAATAAGAGCCCACTGCTTACCGTAGTAAGCAGTAAGATTACAAAAAGAATCAGGAAAATAAAAGTTAAAAATAATTAAGAACAGAGAACGGCTCTAGGCCGTTGCAGGGTCGGCAAAGTCATAGCTGGCAAGATTTAATAAGAGATCATTGTCTATCGATTTATGGAAATTAATAGTTACATTTTTGAGAAAATTTGGAATAGTAAGGAGGCCAAGCTCCACGTGGATTTCAGCATTCCTGAAATACCACGGTGCGTTAACGATTTGCCGAATAGTTATATTTTGAGCAACTGTGAGATTTTTAATATGAGAGGCTGCGTAAGTGATAAGAGGTCTAAGAAACGATTTGTAAATGAACATTTTATTATTGATAGATAATTTACTGTTTCGAGCAATTAACGATGAATGTTGATCCTTAGAGAAATTATACACTGTTGAAAAACTAATAAAAAGTGGTAGGACTAATATTATATTATGCTAATCTAAAACAAATGCAATTGAAACAAATTTAGCAATGATCAGAAACGAATGCAAATAAGAAGAAGCTGGTAACAAAATTTAATAAATCTCCATTTCTTAATGACCAATATTGATTTGCAAATATAGATATACTTGATTTTTTCCATATTCGCAATAGATAGCATCAAATTTAAAGAAAAAAAGCATATTTGGACTCAGAATTGTAACACATTTTCAAGTCTTCTCCAAAGTGCTTGCAAATTTCAGTAATGAAAGCAAGTAAGTCTCGTAGCAGACCATTAACACAAATAGCAATTTTTTTTTCGTACAATGAACAGATTACAGAAAAAGACTCCGAAAACATAATCTGTACCTTCACTGAAGACTTATTACAATCTCTCTAAACATTCAAAACTAGGTTGAATATTTTTTTTCCTCTACATCTTATTTAGTATTTAGCAAATACCACTTGAATATGTGTTACTAGCTGAAAACCCGCGCTTCGCTACGGAGTACATTCAAATTAAATACAATTGTCAATGTATTCAATTAATACCAAGCGAAAAATAAATATATATATTTATAATAAATGCGACGATCAGTGTATACAATTGATGCAATATATATATATATATATATATATATATATATATATAAATCGTAAGGGATATTTTTTTTGGATAATATCCAATCGTCTGCTGCATTAGAAAGAAACAATTTTTTTGTCTATTTAGTTGTTACGCACGTGACGATAAATTTATCTAAAGCGCGAGAAAAAGAAATCACGTGATCTTCATTTAATAAATTAAATTCTGAAAATTAATCCTTAAAAATTCACCAAAAATCATAAAATCGAGGTAAAGATTCGAAAAAAAATTTCATTTTGAAGGAATTTTTAGGATCTTTCTCGTGATCTAAATTTTATAGCCCTCAAATTATTATTTTAAATGCAAACTTAAAAAAAGTTACAAAATCAGTTTAAAAATTTAATTTAAAAAAATCTAAGAAGAATTTTTAAAAAATCTTTCTTAGTGCACCCCTACACTATTAGAAGAATCGCCATGCAAAAGGTTAGCCCTTTAGGTCCAGCGGTTTGGTCTGTGCGTTGTATGTCAGTCAGTGAATGAATGAGTCAGTTACGGAACTGTTTTATATATATAGATTATATCTCATTCGAATACCCTTATTTGAGAATAAATTTTCCATCGCAGTGATTAACAGATTGAAAGGAAACCCCCTTTGAGAAATTTACTTTCTTAATGATATTTCCTCTGTTTTATTTTCAAATAACCAAGTAAAACTAATTTGCCACTATAGTGCAGTAACTTTCATTTCGTATGGAAATAGCTAGTAGTTTAATGCCGTCTGCATTTTCTGCATAAATTCTCGTTGCGTGTTCTCTTTTAATATCAACACTGCAGTGAAGGTTTTACTTATACTGGTTCTTACCAATATTTGAGCCGCTCAGAATATCGCGAAATCGGAGTTCGTCAAACAGAAAGTGGAGAAAAGTCATAAAAAAAATATACAGGGTCATCGAAAAAGCTTGGACATATTTCGACAGCTCATAGTTCTAAAAGAAATAGAGCAAACTCAATAATATTCTTTTCAAACATCTTGGCAAGTGTCGAAGATTTTTAAATGTAACAGGTACGCAACCGTGCCATGGAACGTTGCGCAGAAGCGATGCAAGGTGTAAGAGGTCTTCGTTCGGCTTTCCGTCAGTGCAATGTCTACCGTTCAGGAGAAAGCTCAATGTGTGTTGTGGTTAGTGGAGTACAAATCTGGAGTTACGTCGAGAACATTGTTTACAGCGTAAAGGTACGGGACTCGACACATTTACGGGAGAGAATTGTCGATGCAATTGCCACAGTGACGCCAGAAATGCTCCGTTGTTTGGAAATTTGTGTTAATTTTTCTCCCCTAGATGGCACTGCATGTCAATGTAAGTTTAATATTTACTATGCTTTGTCTAAGTGACTCTCGTGGCAGGCAACAGGTAAGGATTGAGCATGTAAGCTCTCATCTTTAATAATTGTTTGAATACAAATGTATATATGTAAAATAAATTAATGTAAATTTTAGAAGATAGATGTGTTATTGATGCACCTTCTTCACTGATCCACGGATGCAAAATCCGTAACACCTGATTAGGGATTGATTATCGACTTGATGTGTGAAGAGAAACAAACGGTTCTCATATTGAAACTTATTAAGGTAAAATCCTAAAACATTCTGTACATTACACAACGAAAGAATTGTTTGTATTGCAATTATTTCATTAAATATCATTATATGAAATGTGTCCAACCTTTTTCCGATGACCCTGTATATTGTATTTTTTTAATTCCTCTGAAAATAGAAATTCAAATAAACATTGTAGAATGTGTTATTTTCACGTGTGGTTTTTTATCTGACGACGTATAAAATCTATAAGATAGTATATCCTTGAGTCATCGTTATTATTATTACAATTCTGCTTGACTAAGGGAGCAGTGAGCAAAATTTGTTGACCGTGACCCACATTCTTTAAATAAAAAAATATCTCCACACCAATAAAAACTTTCCCGTAGTAGCAATTTTTAAAAAAAATTAGGAAAATGTTAACAAAAAATAGCCAAATTTCAATAAACTATTTTTTTTTTTTTTTTGATTGACGAACCATAGATTTCGGATACGTATCTACACAGCAAAATAACAATTACAAAATGCTAATTTTTTTGCTAAATCTCAGTGTAACCGAAACTTAATATTTTAAAATCAATATAAATTTGTATTTCATTTAGGTAACGAACTTTAAAATAAAAAAAGAGCAGGATTTCCAAATTATGAGCTTCATATCAAAACACTGAAAATTATAAAATTCATTGAATTTATCACACTAAAATAAAAAATAATTAATGAGAAGGTGTGAGCCGGGACGTCAGGCGACATTTTTTTAACAATTGGTTAAATATTCCGGTTTATGTCTTGATCATTGTCTGTGTTTCTTAGCTACCCATTTTCAAGTCTCACAGAGATAGCTATACAGGAGTGTAAACAATGGAAGCAAAGGTCTACAAGTCTGTTTGGCACTTC
Organism: Dolomedes plantarius; assembly: GCA_907164885.2. Lineage (NCBI taxonomy): Eukaryota > Metazoa > Arthropoda > Arachnida > Araneae > Dolomedidae > Dolomedes > Dolomedes plantarius. Next base: position 1,655,104 of record OU015496.1, read on the forward strand.
ATTTAACAATAACATCTATATATATAAAACAGTTGCGTAACTAACTCACTGACTGACTGACTGACTGACTGACATACAACGCACAGACCAAACCGCTGGACCTAAAGAACTGAAATTTTGCATGGCGATTTTTCTTATAGTGTAGGGGTGCACTAAGAAAGATTTTTCAAAATTTCTTCTTAGATTTTTTAAAAATTAAATTTTTAAGCTGTTTTTTAACTCTTTTTACGTTTGCATTTAAAATAATACTCTAAGGGTTATAAAATGTATATCAGGAGAAAGATCGTAAAAATTCCTTTAAAATGAAATTTTTTTCGAATCTTTACCTCCATTTCCTGATTTTTGGTGAATTTTCAAATATTAATTTTTAGAATTTAATTTATTAAATGATGATCACGTGATTCCTTTTTCTGGTACTTTAAATAAATTTATCGTCACGTGCGTAACAACTAAATAAACAAAAAATATTTTTTTCCTTGCTAATGCGGCAGACGATTGGAGATTATCCAAAAAAATATTAAAATACAGTAAAAGAAATGTTCTACAAACTGTACTATATTAACTGTACTATTCTTTAGTAGTCTTTATATTAGATTTAATTTGAATATTTTCTTCTACAATTTTTTGTCTATAAAATTATCCTTTACGATTTTCTTATATATATATATATATTTTACATCAATTGTATACATTAATTGTCGTATTTATCATATAATATATATATATATATATATTTGGCATGAATTGCATACATTGACCGTTGTATTTAATTTGAATGTACTTCGTAGCGAAGTACGGGTTTTCAGCTAGTAAATATATATATATATATACATATATATATATATATATATATATATATATATATATATATATATATATATATATATATATATATATACATATATATATACAGTAACCACCGCTTATAGTGATCAGTGGTTATAAGAATCAACCGTTTATATGAATCAATATCGCCTGTGCCCGACTTTGACCCAATGGGGCCCTGGGCAAAGCCGACTTTTGGGGGGCCCCATCAAAGGACAGATCAGGGGGGAGGAGGAAACACGTGCCCTCCAGGAGCAGATTTTCACATGAACATGTGAGACACTCACCCAGACCCCCCATAAATTGGGACCAGAAATTCAAAAGAATTTTCGATCAAGTCAAAAATTTAAAAATAATAATAATAAGTGCTAGTTAATTTACTTTTTAATGTTAATAAATAAATTCATGAAATTTTCTTTTGAAAGTCACAATAGATGACAGTCTGGAGTTTTTACAGGCCTCCCCGCCAAATAAATAAATAAAATAAAATAAGCCAGAAAAGCTTACAGGTGTAAGTATGCTTTCACTATAGTGGGTGCAACCTGCCCCACCCAAGATTTTTTCTGTATCTGCCACTGTCCCCCTTTACTGCATTAACCAAAGTCAAAGTCAAGCTCATAGCCAGAATTTTTTTTCCAAAACTTATGGTAGAGGGTGCAAAGTGTAGACTGGAAGAGAGGCTTTTTTAAATATAAAAACAGAAAGCAGAAGTAACATTTTACCACACACAAATGATAAAGAAAATATTGGAAACATCCAAATACAGGTAACGGGTAACCCTCCTACAACACGGTAGATAGGTTCCTAGAAACCGTTTTATATGATACCCAGAGACAGTTAAAAAAGAGAGCTTATGTTCTGAAAACTTATTGAAAACAAACATCTTTTTTAAATTCCATATAAGCAACTTAATTCTTATAAAAATATAAATGTATGTATAACACAAAACGAAAAGACACAAAAAATATTATTTTCATTTAATGCGACATTAATTTAATAAATTTCTTCCTCATCACTGCTCAATACAGGCAAACGAGAACGTTTTTTCGATTGAACGATATCACCTTCACTTTTAGAACCTTTTTCTTCATTTAGATTTTTTGCACCTTCTATCCTCTTTAAAAATATCTGTAATTTTGGTTTGTTTGCTAGCTCTTACAAGGTCATTGCTTATTCACGATATGGAGATAGACAATTTTGCAGCTCCCTTTTGAATTTTCGGCTTCTTTCAGCGGAAGGGTCTGCATTCAGGAAAAATGATTCAAGATTTTCAGATAAGCTTAAGCCTACTTGTAATTTTATAGAGTTATAAATGAATAAATTATAATTTGTTTATAAATTTTCATGTAAAGCCACTATAGTTCATTATTCTTTCCTGTCATTATTTTAAGGTAATTTAGTTTTTAAATGTGTTAAACAAAAATCATGTTATCTAGTGCTGTAATTTTTTTTATAGTGTTAGAGCAAAACCGTGTTACAGGTTGCAGTGTTATACGAGCGTTCCCGCAATTTATCTTATCTTGTTAGAACGAAACCATGTTGTAAGATGCCGTGCTATAGGAGGGCAACCTGTACTGGACTTTTTCCTCTTTTCACATCACATCGCATCACACCATTTTTTTGTGTGTGGAGAGCAGTATCTATAATCCTATACTCTGAATACAGACTTGATTTTGCAACTCAATTTGAAAAAAACATCTATAAACAAACTTTGGAAGTGATGATAGCAATCAAATGATCAGTATTTGAATCCTTCTCAGCCTTCATGTTGCTAAAAAAATTATCTAATATTGTTAAAAGTAATGGAAATATCTTTTGCAAGAGTAGTCAAATAAAATCAAAACTTTTATAATTAGATAGGTCAAAATCTTTGACTGTTTCCATCATTATACTCTCAACCACATTAATGTGGATATAAATTTTTGATAAAACTATACTTACTTTTTTTTAATTACGCCCAGTGATGACTCTAAAACACACAACTCCCTCGACACTGGGGAGGAGGGAAAGTTGAGCACGTCTCTGGTAAAGAACTTAAAAACCAGGATTGTCCATGCCCTTGGAAGGACAGTTTTTAAAAACCTTCATGGGAGTCTCCAAATAAAGCTATGAGACTGCAAGAATACAGCCCCCCCCCAAAAAAAAAGGAGATAGATGAAACAATATAACTCATAACTATCTAAATATATATTTTCTTACACATTTTTAAATTTACAAAATCATGAATTACATCATCAAACTCAAGTTTCACTGTTATTTCAGATTCAATATGTAATAAAGCAAGTGATGAAAGTTTTTTTTGCAGAAGACTGTTTCGAACTGCCGATTTTATCCTCTTCAAAACAGAAAACGATCTCTTTCCTGAACAGTTTGTCACGGGTATAGTTAAAAAAAATCTTAAAGCAGTTTCAACATTTGGAAATGTTTCTTCAAATTTCTTAGCTTTGTTTAACATATGCAACAAAGTATCATTTTCTTGTATTACTGATGAAAATTGTAGCAATTCATCAGAAAAAGTGTCTGCTAAGTCAGATGCATAGCATTTTTCTAAAGAGGCTGATTTTTCAAGTAGATTTGAAGAGCATTTTAAATTGATTAAACAAGCAAATTTTTGAGTTACTATTTCATATACCTCTTTCCGTTCATAAAGATGCGATATTAGAGAGTCACACAAAGCATAGTGGCACATAGATATATATTGTTCTCGTGCTGTTAATTGCACTTCAGGTGCATTAAGTGCACAAAGATCTTTACTCGGTGGTGATTTCTTTTTTCGAAAGTTTTCATAATTGTGATTTTAACCACATAGTTCCTCTGCTAATTTTTCATATATAATAAAATTGTCACGGACAGTTTGTGTAAAATCAATCAATGATTGATATAAAGGGTCTACTTCAGATAAATTGAGATTTACTTTTTGAAGCTCAATACTTGTTTGATTTAGCCGTTGTAACACAGTATCCCATACAATTATATTCAATGCTGTTTCAAATTTTTTTACATAAAGCTGCAGCTTCTGATTTCGTGGAAGCATTTTCTTCCTGACTAGTGGATAACATGTCCAGAACATGTATTAAACTTCTGTAATTTTTCTTCAAAGACATGACTGCTGAAGCATCGGCACTCCATTGTGTAGGGCAGCAGCTTTTTATTGAAAAGTTTCTATCATCATTTTCTATTTGTTCGTTCAGTTTCTGCCAATGATGTGTGGAAACTGAAAAGAAATTATAAATATTCTGTACCAAGGAAAAAAACTTATAACGGTACTACAAGACTGTACTGCATTGGCACCAACTAAATTTAAAGAATGTGCTGAACAGGGTACAAACTCAGCCAGTGGATTTATAGCTTTTATTCGGGCTTGAAGCCCAGAATACTTTCCTGACATTCGCAGCATTGTCATAAGTTTCGCCATGACAGTCTTGAATGTCAATACCCAGTTCTTTAAGATTTATTAGTAATGTTTCAGCTAAAGCTTCTGATCTATGGCGATGGATTGGAAAAAATTTCAAAAAACGTTCCACTGGTTTCCCATCAATCACATACCGTAAAATAAAGCATAACTGATCAATATGGGTAATATCTGGTGTTGAATCGACAATTATTGAAAAGTACTTGGATGTTAAAACTTCACTAACAATATGCTTTAATACCCTTTTTGACATTGTTGTTATAAACTCATTAATAACAGTTCATGATAAATAACTCACTTTTCCTGATCCTGGATTTCCATATTTTTCAAGATGGCTAGATAAAAATGAATCAAATTGAGCTATAAGCTCCATACATCCTAAGAAATTACCATTTAACTTAGAACCAATTGTTTCATTGCTTCCAAAAAATGGCAAACCACGCTGTGATAAAAACTTTACAACAGCAACAACTCTTTTTAGAACAGCTTTCCAGTAATTTGACTCTTCATTACACTGATCCATCAATGATGAGTCAATTCTAGAGACTACATCCATGCGTTGTGACATCTGAAGAACAGCTTGTCTATGATGAATGGAGTTCTTGTGCTCAGAGAGTGTTGTAGACGCATACTTCCAGTCATTAAAGCCAGTTATTAACTGATTTGAAGAACCGTTTTTCATCATCAATTTGCACACCCAACAATATAAATTTTTTGTTGATGGTGACAAAACCAACCACTTTCGGAGAACTTTTTCAGAGTTTTGTTTTATGCGGTAAAAATGTCCTTCTGTCAATTATCTTTTAACATTGCCAAATTGCCCTCAGTCTCTGGCAGAATGTGTAAATTTTGATTTGGAGGCTTAGCAAGAAAGAAGTCAATCATTTTTTCATCTATTTTCAACCATAGTGCAGGATCTCCGCCATAACAGATATGATCTTCTTCAATATTTCTGTCATTCTGCACAAAAATTTCAGATGTGGGATTATCACAGGGGACAGAGCCATCCTGGGAAACATTAGAATGAATGTTGCTGTCATCGTTATTCTTCGATAATGATGAGGATGATGCACAATTACTTTCAAAATACTTTGAAATAGATCCAGCAAATTTTTTTGCTGTTCTTCTCTTTGTTTTCTAAGTTTTCGTTTAACAGAGCCACATAAATAATTCCTAACAGACATTCTGAAATTTTTGAATCTCTACAAAAACGCTAGAAAATTACTGCATCTAACATTAACTAAAATCACATGGTAATCTTCAAGATAAAACATATAAGCATTGGCATATTCTTCTAATCCATGTTTTTCACTAGTATGAAAAACCATGGAGATAACACAACACTCAAGTCCACTGCTGTAAAAGTTAACCAATCAGAAAGAAATATTCAAATTCAGAGGGTGGAGTTTCAAATTGCATATTTGATTGGGAAAAAAAGGAAGTTTAGATGTGACCAAACCTCTGAGACGTCACATACGCAACTATTAATGACGTCCTTGAGACAGAAATTAAGGAAACCGTTTTTAATTTGAGTACGTATAAGAAATTTTCAAAAGTATGTACAACTTAATACTAAATTAGGGGGCCCCAAAATTTTAGGGGCCCTGGGCAAGTGCCCCACTTGCCCATGCGGAAATCTGGGCCTGAATATCGCGCAAACAAAAACAAATGTATTATTTCCATGTTAAAATTTTCGCTTTAAAGAATCAATCCACCGGTTTTAAGAATCAGTTTACACTCTTCGCTTTCCTATCATTTTTCAAAAAAAGCCACTTAAACCCTTAAAAGGCAAGAAGTTCTTTTTTTTTTTTTTTAAAGAAAGATTGATAAGATGGGATGGAATATAGTCGTAAAATTCATTCCTTTCTTTGTTAGACATAACATAATAGTTTCCCCTAAACGCTTTAGCACAACACTGTCCTATTAGCTTGACCCGGGGGCATCTTTACCCGTTCGGGTCCGATTTCACTTTTCTGAGGAAATACCTAAATCTTCGGCGAAGTGTCCACTATCACTTAGGCAAACGTGACATTAGTAGATTCAGCACGTTATCAAATCGTGAAACGTAAGCTAGAAGGTGAATCTTCGTCTGAGACTATTAGTATTGAAAGAGGTATAAACAGCATCATGAAAACTTCATTACGTCAAACTACCATAGAAAACTTTTTATTGCTCCCTTCCTCTAGTTGAAATGTTAAAACTGTTAAGCAGGTATGTTGTAACAAATATTGGATTTTTTTTCTTCTCTTACTATACTCATGTGTATCTTCTTATTGGTCTAGAAATTAAGTTGTATTTTTTAAATTATAAAAAATAATTTTAATAAAAGATAATTAACGTAAATTAAAGAGTATTTTATGGTAAATTATCTAATATATGTATATATAGGTGTGTGTGTGCGTGCCTGTCCAAAAACCTAAATTTCGGCTATAAGAATCAACCGCTTATAAGAATCAAAAACAGTAATAACAAACGTGATTCTTATAAGCGGAAATCACTGTATATATATATATATATATATATATATATATATATATATATATTTGGCATTAATTGCATACATTGACCGTTGTATTTAATTTGAATGTACTCCGGTGCGAAAGGCGGGTTTTCAGCTAGTATCATATATCTTTTATCATACAAGAAAAAGAAAAATATTAAAATCTTGTAATTACAGAAAATTTAAAGCATCTTTTTCAATTAAAAATTCAATGTGATATAAATTTACTTCAAAATGCCCGAGAATTCTTTTCAAGACCTCCCCCCCCCCCGTTGTGGGTCGCAACCCGCAGTTTGCGCAGCAGTCAGCTAAGGGGCGTAACTGATTTTGCAAGTGAAAAAAATAATAGCATCCAATTCAGTCTTCAAATTACTTTCTGACTACAGGAAAAAAATTGAAATAAATATTTAGAGAATTTTTAATCAAAAATCTTTTGATTAAAAATCTTTTGATTAAAAATTCTCTAAATATTTATTGTATAATGTGATATAAATTTGTATAATGTGATGTAAATTTGTATAATGTGATTTCTATAATGTGATATTGTATAATGTGATATAAATTTACTTCAAAATGCCCAAGAATTCTTTTCAAGACCTCCCCACCCCCCCTTGTGGGTTGCAACCCGTAGTTTGCGCAGCAGTCAGCTAAGGGGCGAAACTGATTTTGCAAGTGAAAAAAATAATAACATTCAATTCAGTCTTCAAATTACTTTCTGACTACAGGAAAAAAATTGAAATAAATATTTAGTAATTTCCAAGTACTTACTCTGAATTAGTTATAGCCTTGAATTAATGGATTAAAGGGATCAAATGAAACGAAGATGAAAGGTATGTATTTACTGCAAGGTATGAAAAAACGTTTATTCATAATTGCTCTGAAAACATGGACCATAAATATAAAATGCGATGTTAAGGTGTATGTATTGATTAGGAAATTTTGTCAGGTTTTTTTAATGCAGAAAACAGCACTTGACATTTACATATTGAAGCAGAAATAGATTTTTTCCCCTTTCAAGTGCTATGCTTTGTATATATCGAAATCGGAATAGGCAGTTAGTGCTAATGTATTTTCATCGAAAAATAATGATAAAAATGATTAAAAGATGATGAATGAAAAATGAAAATTCATCTGCACTATTTTGAAAATTTTAAATAATGGGAAAATCTGTCGCATATTTTTTGTTCAGACTACTTAATTATATTTTATGGAAAACATAAAAAAATATTATGCAAGCCTCTCCGGTTGCAGTTTAAACAGCATAAAACGTAAGTAATTAAGCCAGTACGTTTAGTTGTTCTACATTTTTTCTTCTTCTTTTTCTTTTTAAAATGAACTATAAAAAAAAAAACTTTTAAAAGCAATGAAGAGATTTTCGGAAAAAAAAAATTGCATAGGGCGTGATTTTATTACTTGACTTGGGAAGGACGAAAAAAAATAATCTTTTATTTAGAGTAATGTTTCATTTACGGGGTGTAATTACATAGAAGGTAGTCTTAACTGTTTGCTTCATTACTTTGATATGAAGTCTTTTACTGCACTTCCTCGAATTTTACGTTATTTGGAAAAACTTGTCTTTAATTATGTTTTACCATTTTGTTTGTTTTCCTGGAGAAGAAAGCAATTTTTTAAAATTTATGGCAGATATCTTTATTTTTCTACATTGTTTAGGAATTCAAAAGTTAGTCGTAAAATTGACAAAAGCACGCCAAATTGCTAGAAAATGCGTTAAGCGTATTTCCTGAAACTCATTATTGAAACTTCTATTATTGAAACTGGTTACAGATATTTTACCTATCCCGAGAAAAAAAAATTCGCGATGTATCGGTGTTTTTAACGGGAAACAAAATGCCAAAGACAAATCACAAGAGACTTTGTGTTGAGTGCAGTCAAGACATAAGATGCATACATTATTTTGTAAATCCTTTCCTGAAATATATTGAATGCAGCAAAAAAATGTTTGCATATTTTCATGAATGCCAAAACATGCATAGATTTGTTTTTCAGTTTCAGGTATATGATACTAATGCATTTACTCTCTCTTGTCTAGACCTGATGTTGGAAAGTTAACCTTCCCATATGATATCCTTGTGATCCCTGGATATCCTTTGATTATCTGTATACTGCCCAGACATCTGATATTCAACGCAAATATAACGTTTCAAATAAAAAACTTCGAAATGTAATGAAGCTACAAATAATTTTAAACATTCTAATTATATTCGCATTTTAGAATGGGAAGAACATGCATAAAATAAAATACAAAGGATAAGAAAGATATTAAATTTCTGATATCAAATTTGCAAAAACAAATTGCCGATTTAATATTGAATTTCTGTTTTAATGACGTATTATTAACGGCATGTCTCCTTCACAGTTGTACAATTGACTGAATTCAAAGATTACTACGTGAGTGGTTTTTTTTTTTTCACATTGGAGGCACGCATCCATTTTAGTTTAAGATTAAAAAAATCTTGAAATGAGTGATTTGCCGCATGAGAGTTGTAGCATTAAAAATCAAGTTGTCTCATTAAAAAAAAATCAGTATTAAGTTGTAGTTGAAGTACCCAGGTCTTAATATGGCTACCTATGGCCATAGCTTGTTATTCTGAATAAGAAAAAAAGGAGAAAGGGTGACAGAAACTAGTCAACGTAGGTCGATGAACATCAGGATTTTTTAAAAATTTATTTAGATTATTGAAGAAAAAGAAGGTGGTTTAAGGCCATAACAAAAATGATGAAGACAATTCAGGAGGGGTTTTTATTTGTGTGTTTTTTGTATATAGGAACTGCTTTTGTATAAATAGGAACTGCTTTTGTATATAGGAACTGTAGATATTTATTTAAAATTATATATAATCAAGTTTTTTTTGTTGTATTTTTATTTGTGTGTGTGCGATTTTTCTTTTCTTCGCTTCACCACCGCAATGTTCGCTTAGCCGCACTTTTCAAAGCGCTAATTTCCCAGTGTTCCAGGTCATGGAACACCCACAAAATCGAAACCGGAAGTGCAATCTTTATGAATTCAGGAGGGCGACGATGTCTCGGCACGTAGGCCCTGGTAACTGGGCTTGTTGTTCGGCGAATCCGTTCCTTTCCCATCATGACAGCTACGTCCGATCCGGCTGGTGTTGAAAGTCGCTCTGTGTTCGCAATCAAAATTCACTCTCCAGTCCTGGCTTTGTCACGTGATGTTGATGAGCGAAACATCCGGATATTGGCGACCTGCGCTCGCCAACTAGTTCCGCCAACGCTGTCCTAACAAAGGTTAGGACATTTTGAGTGTCGTGGGGGGAAAGGCGAAAATTATGTGCAGTGGAACAGCGTAAGAAATGTCTCATCTGCAACCCTTTTCTGTTATTCGCATCACAGAGCTTTGGGTGTTATGCAGGGACAACAATTGAGCTCTCTGTGAATCTTTTTCAGACAGACAGGGGAACGTATCTAAATTTAGATAATGAACCCAAGCAAGGGGGAACATCCCCTTATGTCGTTTGTATCAAGGTGAAAATAATATATTTTATAGAAGTATTATAAAAGCGTTACGACGAGAGTGTTCATGGATTAGAGCCGGACGATGACCGAATGGCTTGGACGCTGGAATTCGGTACCAAAGTCTATTTGTTCGGGTCCCACACTTGGCACGTTTTGCAGACGTTCGGAATCGGATTTAAGAAGTAGGTCTCGATCTAATTAGCCCTTGTGTAAAAAAAGTTGACCGTAGCGCTCCAAACCGAACCAAACCGAACCTAACTGGTTTAGAATCGTTGTCCTTGTCGGCGGACACCCTGAAACTGATTCACGGACCTCTAAGGGGTCCATGAAGCACAGGTTAAGAGCAATGTTGGTTGCATTCATTTCTTTTTCTAAATTCATATCGGCTGCCAATGATTTATACGGATTTTATGTTCCGTCATTTCCATCGGGACATGAAAAAAGATAGTGACTTCCCAACCACCAGTCCCTTTCCAAAATCACGTTTGGCAGAGCACTTATTATGCTTGGGAAATCTCACATTTCTCAGTTTGATTTTTTTTTGTTTCCTACTGGTTTTATACGCAGTCTTTGCTTTTGTTATTGGTTTTGTGTTTTTCTACTGTTAAGGGAACAAGGGACCTTAAATCTCGATCTTCTTTAATGTTCAATATTTTACTCTATATACCCCATGAACATAATTAATAACATATTTCACCTTCTTAAACTACTCATTTAAAGAATAATTTTAAGAGTCCAAACATAAAAATAGATAAGCCAGAAACACAAATACAAAATAATTACATCTAAATAATGAATGATGTGCACTAATCATAAAAAGTTAAAATCCAAGTATTTACATTAAATAATTTCTGAAAGGTTTAGAAACAAATTTTAACTTAGTATAAAATCTTATGATTATAAAGTGTGTAATAACAGTTATTAAAAACTCATCTTACGGATTGGATTTGAATCTGTAATGTTTTTCTTTTCTTCGCTTCACCACAATGTTCACTTAGCCTTACTTTTCAAAGCGCTAATTTCCCAGTGTTCCAGGTCATGGAACACCCACAAAATCGAAACCGGAAGTGCAATCTTTATGAATTCAGGAGGGCGACGATGTTTCGGCACGTATACCCTGGTAACTGGGCTTGTTCAAACTTCATTAGTCCACGAGCATTTGCACTAATCACAAGTTCATCCTCAGAATATACATCCAGTCTAAAAGGACTTCCATTTAAAACAGCTTTATTAGGTCCAAAGCTTACAACCATTTTTTCATTATCTTGTGATACCACTTTTATTCTGAAAGTTAAATTTTTAAGAATATTATACATTCATAAGAAGACATGTTATAATAATACAAAAAGAAATAACACAATTAATCTTTTCTATTGCATTGAAGATACTTAAAACTCACAAATTAGTATTTTGTGGAGTAATAGGACCTGCTTATCAAAAAGTTCTTCGAAAATAATAGAATTTTTCAAAAGCCTCCATGCGTATTCATTTTCCTCTGATATCTTTCAATTTTCTCAGAATTGTTATGTGGAGTGTTTGTCACAAAACTGTGCATAATCCTTTAAAATCTCAAATATCTTTTCAAATTTATAGATAAAAAAATAAAGTAAAAACATAAAAAAAAAACAGACAGAATAGAAAAAAAAATTATTTAAGACGTTAGATTCATATAAAAAAATTAAATGCACATTTATATTTATATACGTATGGTAAACTTATAATACAAAATTTAAGAATTTTAATTGATATATAATGCGCATAGAGCATTTTGAAAAAGTTAGCGTTTTTGAAAAATTTTTTTGAAAAACGGGCATGATTCTTCCAAAAATTCCTTATTTTGAATTCTAAGGGTTTTCAATGTAGTAAAACAGAAAATTAATTATTCTCATTTTGTATATGGAGTTAAAAATTGAAAATTACAAAAATTCGAATTTCAAGGTCCCTTGTCCCTTTAAACTTTTAGTTTCTACTGTTAAACTTTTTTCTGTTTAAATATCACCCTTCATGTCACTGACTCTTTTTATCAGTTTTTATATATCATCCTTTTTAACCCCTTTGTATATCATTACATTTTTATACACCATATTTTTATCATCTTTACACATCATTTTTATCATCAGTTTATATCATCTTTTTCACATTTGCACGTCTTTTCATTATTGAAAACGTTTTTTTCTAAACCTGTTATTTCCAATATTGGTTCGAGCTTGGCGCTTTTATATATTCTATTTTTTTTTTTCGGATATAGCCTTGTGTTTGGCGCTTTGTGTCCTACTTCCGGCTCTGTGCCTTAAAACCCAAGCAACCAATCAACCAACCATAATACTTACGCAATGAAGGTTCATTGCATAACCTTCAATCGGTTTTCTGTGACGTATAGCCGTGTGCTAAAAAACGCAGAAACTTTTGAAATGGCCTGATTAATCAGGAAATTAAATGGGAAATAAATCCACCATATTCCGTCTCCCTATACAATTGTTTATAAAAGTATGAAATGTAATTATAAAATACCTATAAATCTATATACCACTTGTTCCAATTTTAACGAAACTTGTGTAATTCTTTTTCAGTTTCTTTCATTGAAATAGTATACTTACTATATATTTTCCTGCATAGAAACTACAGATAAGTTAATTAAGAGTTTCAGAACTACGTAAGTAAAGGAATAGTTAACAATGATTGTAATCAAATTGATTTAACTCGGAACTATTAGAAAATAATAATATTCTGAACAGTGCTAATTTCTACAGCTTAATATAATTAATTATAAATTAGATTACGAATATTTGATGAACACCCGGACTGTCATTTTTAAAGTAATAAACGGGATAAACTTATAGAGAATAGCTCACTTCTACCCACACTTGGGTGTATATAATTTGAAGTGGCACTCTAAATGAATTTGATACAAACACAGTTTATACATGAAACAATGTTTATTGAATTCGTTGCACATATAGATTTTGCTTTTACAGCAATTAGCATACGTACTACTTGTACGGAATATATATTAACATTCAATAGAAATACACTTTGCAAATACTCACAAACCAGCAGAGAGTCAAACCAGCAGTTCTGCCACGTAAACTTTGCGCCCCCTAAGCACTATCGCAGGTTAACACCTGGATCTGCTTACATCGTAGCTCCCTTAACTTGCTTATCTATCAACCTTAACAACCTTTTTTTCTAATCAAGCTTCATGGTATTTAAACCAAGCGGGTATGCCGAACTTAGCATATCTCAAGCAGCTTCTTTAATTTATTCACTCAAAAGTTCATTCTTGTGAATCGAATCTTATGTATACCTTACAAACTAGTATAATGCATAACTGAATAAATCTAATTTTAATAGTTTTCCAAAGAGATTGATTTTTTAAATGTGTTATGAATAGTAAGGTAACAGAATCAAGCCTGTCTAGCATCTGCTGGCGTACAACAATAATTTTCCCTGGTAGTTTTATTCAATAATCAAGTTGGTACATTTCTGCATTATTTTTACGCACTAGCTCTATGATAATTATTTCTTAATGAGATTTCTTATGAAAACTTTTAAGTTTAGCTCATGAACTAATTTTTATTAGGCATCAGTATTATATTGTCTTTTATCTATACTTATATATAAAGAGAGAGCGATTTTGTACGTGGAGGGTAATCTTCAGAACCACTGTACCTATTTGAAAAATTCTTTCACTTTTTGAAAGGTACAGTAATCCAGATGGACATAGGCTATATACTGATATCTAATCAGTAGAAATAAAGTTAGGGGCTTAATCCTAACAATCTCCATTGTTACCGCTACTGTCCTCTGCCGCTTTTTGTGCCGAAGTCTTCAACGATCCTTAGCGTGGTGCTATCTATACTTGTATATAAAGAGAGAGCGATTTTGTACGTGGAGGGTAATCTTCAGAACCACTGTACCTATTTGAAAAATTCTTTCACTGTTTGAAAGGTACAGTAATCCAGATGAACATAGGCTATATATTATGTATATCTAATCAGTAGAAATAAAGTTAGGGGCTTAATACTAACAATCTCCATTGTTTCCGCTACTGTCTTCTACCGCTTTTTGTTCCGAAGATTTCAACGACCCTTAGCGTGGTGCTATCGCGGTGGGATTCTGTTCTAACGCTAGCGGTTCGAACCTAACCGTTCTCCGTCACGCCTTTTGCTTTTAAAAAATTTATTTTTATTATTAACTAGCATAAAATTAATTTAAGGTATTATTTAGGTTATTATTAAGGTAAAAAAAGATTTACAATTTATTGGCTATCAAATGGAAATTTATTGGTATATTATTTTGTTCAATCCGGACAAAGTCGGGACGGGCCGCTAGTCTATATATATAAAACAGTTCCGTAACTGACTCACTGACATACAACGCACACACCAAACCGCTGGACCTAAAGGGTCGAAATTTTGCATGGCGATTCTTCTTATGGTGTAGGAGTGCACTAAGAAAGATTTTTGAAAATTTCTTCATAGATTTTTTTTAAATTAAATTTTTAAGCTGATTTAGTAACTTTTTTTTAAGTTTGCATTTAAAATAATAATTTGAGGATTATAAAATTTATATCGCGAGAAAGATCCTAAAAATTCCATTAAAATGAAATCTTTTTCGAACCTTTACCTCCATTTCCTGATTTTTGGTAAATTTTTAAAGATTCATTTTTAGAATTCAATTTATTAAATGCTTATCACGTGATTTCCTTTTCTGGTACTTTAAATAAATTTATCGTCGCGTGCATAACAACTAAATAGACAAAAAAAATATTTTTTCTCTTTCTGATGCAGCGGACGATTGGATATTATCCAAAAAAAATAAATATCCCTTACGATTTTTTTATAAATATATATATATATATATATATATATATATATTACATCAATTGTATACATTGATCGTCGTATTTATTATAAATATACATATTTATTTTTTTGGTATTAATTGCATACATTGACCGTTGTATTTAATTTGAATGTACACCGTAGCGAAGCGCGGGTTTTCAGCCAGTTCTATAATATGTCTTGAGTTTGGTTCACTATAGTCCATGTGAAATGGTCACAAACTTAAAATCATATGCATGTTTCTTCTTGAATAAATTGGCTCTCCTACGCAAGAATGATCGCTGCAATTAATAGCTCTCTTTTTCTGCCTTGCTAGTTTTCATGAATATTCATTCAATATGGCAAAATACTGTTGAAAAAAAACAAGGTTTACCGAAAATATCATAAGGGTTGAGATTTAATGATCATGATACACACAAACTCTCGAATACATGAGGCATCAAAATACATTATTTAAGAGCCTCAAGGCTGTGTACAACCGTTGAAAGAAAGCAAATGTGAGGGAAATCATTGAAAGTAACACTTTTTCACAACACTTGGCTAGTTAAGTAGACAGAAAGACCTCGAGCTATAGGAACTCAAATTTTATCCTCGTCCCTGGCAGATCGTCCTTACTTTGTTCTGTAACCGATGTGGAATATTTTGGTTAACCAGAAGCATAGCAGAAAATCAACATGGTTAAAAGTAAATCGGCATCTTCAAATATATATATATATATATATATATATATATATATATATATATATATATATATATATATATATATATATATATATATATATATATATATATGCATATATATATATATATATATATATATATATATATATATATATATATATATATATATATATATATATATATGTATACTAGCTGAAAACCCGCGCTTCGCTACGGAGTACATTGAAATTAAATGCAACGGTCAATGTATGCAATTAATTCCCCCCCAAAAAAAAATCCTTATAATAGTTGCCGTGTTCTGTAGTCGACTCTGTCCGTAACGCGTCCGGAGCGACCACCTCATATCCATCCATTTGGCATCCATTTTGTTTTATGAGTTAGGCTTAACAAGTTAAAAGTAAAGTTCAAAAAGATTATTTGCCAACTAAACCCAAATAATTGTAATTAAAACAGCGTAATATCGACACAAATCAACTTTATTTCGATCAATTTTATTTCAAAATTATCTCTTTATTAGAGAATTATCTCTTTTCCGCCACCTTTCGCGTTATCATAGTGTTTCTCAGAACTTGAAAATGTAAACACAAGTGAGTCATTCATTCACCGTGATTCGTTAATTTAAGAAAAATTGAATCAGAATTTTTTTCACAGTAAAACAGGTTTTCATTATTTTAACCATATATAATATATATATTTTAATATATACTATATATTTTTTAATACATAATATATAATATATATTACAATACAGTATTACAATTTAATATTACAATAATGTCGAATTTAGTTGCAAACTTGACGCATGCGCAGTGATATGTTCCAAACTGTACGTCACAAAAGCTAGCCGGTTCAAAAGGCCAAATCTTCAGTATACAGATTTTTTGCATTTACAACACATGGAATTCTATATATTCCACATCTAATACGTGTTTAGTAACGATTCAATAACTTTGTATGATTTTTAATCAGAATTTCTTTAGTTTATATATATTATTTTTGCTTAATATATATTTATACATATATTTATACATATATATATATATTTAACAATATATAATTTATGTACATTAAATTGAAATACACATGCAAAAATTTTTTGCATGTGAATAATTTGCATGATATTTTAATCTGATTTTCTTTATAATTTTATTTTTGCTTAATATATTTATACATAGCCTATTTATACATATATATAGCATAGGATATAATATATGTACATTAAATTGAAATACACATGCAAAAATTTTTTGCATGTGAATAATTTGCATGATATTTTAATCTGATTTTCTTTATAATTTTATTTTTGCTTAATATATTTATACATAGCCTATTTATACATATATATAGCATAAGATATAATATATGTACATTAAATTGAAATACACATGCAAAAATTTTTTGCACGTGAATAATTTGCATGATATTTTAATCTGATTTTCTTTATATATTTTATTTTTGCTTAATATATTTATACATAGCCTATTTATACATATATATAGCATAAGATATAATATATGTATATTAAATTGAAATACACGTGCAAAAATTTTTTGCACGTGAATAATTTGCATGATATTTTAATCTGATTTTCTTTATATATTTTATTTTTGCTTAATATATTTATACATAGCCTATTTATACATATATATAGCATAAGATATAATATATGTACATTAAATTGAAATACACATGCAAAAATTATTTGCACGTGAATAATTTGCATGATATTTTAATCTGATTTTCTTTATATATTTTATTTTTGCTTAATATATTTATACATAGCCTATTTATACATATATATAGCATAAGATATAATATATGTACATTAAATTGAAATACACATGCAAAAATTATTTGCACGTGAATAATTTGTATGATATTTTAATCTGATTTTCTTTATATATTTTATTTTTGCTTAATATATTTATACATAGCCTATTTATACATATATATAGCATAAGATATAATATATGTATATTAAATTGAAATACACGTGCAAAAATTTTTTGCACGTGAATAATTTGCATGATATTTTAATCTGATTTTCTTTATATATTTTATTTTTGCTTAATATATTTATACATAGCCTATTTATACATATATATAGCATAAGATATAATATATGTACATTAAATTGAAATACACATGCAAAAATTATTTGCACGTGAATAATTTGCATGATATTTTAATCTGATTTTCTTTATATATTTTATTTTTGCTTAATATATTTATACATAGCCTATTTATACATATATATAGCATAAGATATAATATATGTACATTAAATTGAAATACACATGCAAAAATTATTTGCACGTGAATAATTTGCATGATATTTTAATCTGATTTTCTTTATATATTTTATTTTTGCTTAATATATTTATACATAGCCTATTTATACATATATATAGCATAAGATATAATATATGTACATTAAATTGAAATACACATGCAAAAATTATTTGCACGTGAATAATTTGTATGATATTTTAATCTGATTTTCTTTATATATTTTATTTTTGCTTAATATATTTATACATAGCCTATTTATACATATATATAGCATAAGATATAATATATGTACATTAAATTGAAATACACATGCAAAAATTTTTTGCATGTGAATAATTTGCATGATATTTTAATCTGATTTTCTTTATAATTTTATTTTTGCTTAATATATTTATACATAGCCTATTTATACATATATATAGCATAATATATAATATATGTACATTAAATTGAAATACACATGCAAAAATTTTTTGCACGTGAATAATTTGCATGATATTTTAATCTGATTTTCTTTATATATTTTATTTTTGCTTAATATATTTATACATAGCCTATTTATACATATATATAGCATAAGATATAATATATGTATATTAAATTGAAATACACGTGCAAAAATTTTTTGCACGTGAATAATTTGCATGATATTTTAATCTGATTTTCTTTATATATTTTATTTTTGCTTAATATATTTATACATAGCCTATTTATACATATATATAGCATAAGATATAATATATGTACATTAAATTGAAATACACATGCAAAAATTATTTGCACGTGAATAATTTGCATGATATTTTAATCTGATTTTATTTATATATTTTATTTTTGTTTAATATATTTATACATATATATAGCATAATACATGATTATATAAAATATTTATATTACATTGAAATAGATTGAATTAGCAGTATTGTTTCTAAATATCTGGCTGCATTAGTTAGACTGTACAAGTCTGATTTTAAAATCAGCTGCAAGCATGGTTTTTTTTTCCAAGAACGTTTTTTAATTATAAACTTCAATATTTTTTTAAAAAAACCTCACTGTAATAATTTTTAGTAAAGCATTCTATTGCAATGATAGTGTATCTTTTAAGGTGACTGCCTACGTTGAAAATTTCATTTTTTGACTATTTTGGTCAATTTTATTTTTTCCAGGAATCGTGCAATTCAATCTTTTCTCTTTTCAAAACAGTTTTGATTTTCATTCTACATCAATTAGAAGCAGAGTTATAGCTATTTTAAAAAATGTCTGCTACAAAATTGAAGTGGCAAACAACTTGAACTGAGTTTTTCTCAGAATTATGTTTTTAGCACAAATCTTTACCGTTATCATGATATTTCACACAATAATACATATAATTTGATAAAATTTTCGGGAAATGTTTTAGATGCTATTGTTAATGAAATGACGCTCAATAATTGATGCATAATAATAAATAGTTAAATAGTTTTTGTTTGGGCAGCAGCATACGCCGAAATTTTCAAAAGTGGGGGGGGGGGGGGTTACTATGAAAAAGTAGTTTTCAGCAATCAGTGCAGAGCTTGAACCTATTTAAGTAATATATGTAATCAGAAAAAATGGGGGGGGGGTTAACCCCCATCAACCCCTCCCCTGCATACGCCACTGTGTTTGGGGCTGTTTTTATAAGGAGAGGAATGATGAATTGGGGGAAATTTTCATATTGCAACATTTTAAAATTTTAAAATTTCTCTTAGATTGTGGGTCATTTAAGATAACTGTCAGATGTGTCGCATTTTAGCTAATTTTCATTGAAAATTACTTCAAATTGACCAATTTATAAAAAAGTATGGTATTTACTGGCAAGTTTTTGTTTATTTTTTAATTTTCAAATGCTATTTTACCATAAAAAACAAAAAAATCTTTAAAAAATGATTTTTTTAAAAAATTGGCTCCAAATGTAGGCAGTCACCTTAAAACAATATTTCAGGTGATTATAAGGGGACATTTTATTATTTTGTTTTGTGCCACTTTCTCGAATTATATTACTTTATTTTTCAGATATAATAAAAAAAAGTATTAAAAAATTTCACCTTCAAATTAGAAAACAATTTAAAATTAACAAATCAGACAGCAAACATTCAAGTAAATTTCAATGTTCTAAATTGCAACACATCAGGTTGCAAAACAGTATATTATTTTCTAATATTCACATTTTTACATGTACTATCTACGGTATGTACTGTATAGTAGTGTGCTTTTCAGAGCGAATACCTAACATAACGGCAAAATTTTCTTGAATTTTTAAAAGTCTGTAATTTTCCGATACCTTTCACGTTTTCATAGCGTTTTAATTAAATTAATAACAAGTATTCATTTTATATATTCGGGACATGAAAATGTAAACATGAAGTTAGTCATTCATTCATCTTTTTTTTTTTATAAGATGAATGAATGACTAACTTCATGTTTACATTTTTACAGAATATTATTTTCTAATATTCTGTAAAAATTTCTTATATTTTAACAAGGTTATGAATCTTTTTTTTATTGGAACTGTTCAATTACTTACCATCAAGTTTTGACAGGTACTGTCTACGGTATGTACTGTATAGTAGTATGCTTTTCAGAGCGAATACCTAACATAACGGCAAAATTTTCTTAAATTTTTAAAAGTCTGTAAATTTTCCAATACCTTTCACGTTTTCATAGCGTTTCAATTAAATTAATAACAAGTATTCATTTTATATATTCGGGACTTGAAAATGTAAACATGAAGTTAGTCATTCATTCATCACGTTTTTACATGTACTATCTACGGTATGTACTGTATAGTAGTGTGCTTTTCAGAGCGAATACCTAACATAACGGCAAAATTTTCTTAAATTTTTAAAAGTCTGTAATTTTCCGATACCTTTCACGTTTTCATAGCGTTTCAATTAAATTAATAACAAGTATTCATTTTATATATTCGGGACTTGAAAATGTAAACATGAAGTTAGTCATTCATTCATCTTTTTTTTTTATATATATATATATATATTTATTTATATTTTAACCATACTAGCCACTGCGTGACCAGCATGGTCACTTTTAGTTTTAAATTTCCTTTTGCAAAACAACGCAACTGAAAGTGACATATGTAAGGAATGTTACAATTACCTGTCATCATAAATATATGTTGTTAAGGGGTATTCTCTATTAAGCTGATTCTAAAACATTGTGATCAAAAAATGTGAATTTCCATTACCTTAGAACAGAGTTAAAGATAAGACTGAGAAAGCCCACATCAATGATTTTAAAAATTACATCCCTCTTTGTATGTACTATTTTTCAAAATTAAGATATCTATACTTTATCATTACAACAAATAAGAAATTGCAGGGGGAAAATTTTAAATATAGTGTTGATTACATCACTCTCTGTATGAATTACTGTTAACAATTCAGATATCTACACTTAATCATATTAAATAATAAATTGCTGGGAAAATTTCTTCATTTATAAAATGGAGCAAAAATTCAGCAATTTTTCAAAATTAAGATATCTACACTTTACCATTACAAGAAATAAGAAATTGTTGGGGGGAAATTTTAAATACAGTGTTGATTACATCACTCTCTGTATGTATTACTGTTCACAATTCAGATATCTACACTTAATCATATTAAATAATAAATTCTTGGGAAAATTTCCTCACTTATAAAATGGAGCAAAAATTCAGCAAGTACTTAAAATATAGTGTGGATTTCAACTATGATATTCATAAAACTTCTTGATATACAGATTTGAGTATTTCAAAAGTAGGAGATACTAAAGCGACAGAATCAAAAGAATGGATTCTAGATAAACCTACATACAACTGTCCATGGTTAAACAATGGATTTGATAGGTCTAAATATGTATTGTCAAAAGATCAGCGGTTGTAACTTATGCGGCCACTACACACACGCGGTTTTAAATTGCGGACAGCCGCTGTTTACATCCGGTAGTTGCAGCCGTTGCCATTCGAAGTGTAGAAATATCGTAGATTTTTGTGCCGCATACCTACGCGTTTTATATATAGGGATTATTTTAACCAGATATTACAATAATATCAAATTTTGTATTTTCGGAAAGTTGCAAACTCGGCGCATGGATAGTGATATGTTCAAAAGTGTCTTTACGGTAGCGTGCTTTTCAAAGCGAATACCTAATATAACCGCAAAATATTCTTACATTTTTTTGAAGTGTTTTATTGAATATTTCTAAATTACCAGCACACGTGGCTTTCATATGAATTTCTAATTTTTTAATAAGGTTATGAACCCTTTTTTTTATTGGAATGTTTACTTAATAACCGTCAAGTTTTGACGGGTACCATCTAGTATATATATATTTATAATAAATACGACGATCAATGTATACAATTGATGTAAAAAAAACTTATTTATAAAAAAATCGTAAGGGATATTTTTATAGACAAAATAAAGTCCAATCGTCTGCCGCATTAGCAAGAAAAAAATATTTTTTGTCTTATTTTTTTTTTGCACGTGACGATAAATTTATTTAAAGTACCAGAAAAAGAAATCACGTGATCAGCATTTAATAAATTAAATTCTAAAAATTAATCTTTAAAAATTCACCAAAAATCAGAAAATGGAGGTAAAGATTCGAAAAAGATTTCATTTTGAAGGAATTTTCATGATCTTTCTCATGATATAAATTTTATAACCCTCAATGTATTATTTTAAATGCAAACGTAAAAAAAGTTTAAAAAACAGCTTAAAAATTTAATTTAAAAAAATCTAAGAAGAATTTTTGAAAAAGCTTTCTTAGTGCACCCCTACACTATTAGAAGAATCGCCATGTAAAATTTCAGCCCTTTAGGTCCAGCGGTTTGGTCTGTGTGTCAGTCAGTCAGTGAATGAATGAATGAATGAATGAGTCAGTTACGGAACTGTTTTATATATATAGATGAATCAAAATGATGAAAAAATTGATTTAAACTATGCAACTTTTTACAAAATTGAAGACTTTTGGTCGAAATGTAGCAAAGTTTTAGATGAGCGCCTCTAGCTCTGAAAAAGAAATAGTTATGCGTATATCATTTATTTCTCTTTGTCATATGTACTTCAGGCTCTTCTGTGTGTAATGAAGCAAAAAACTAATCTCGAAATCTAAAAGAGATGCAGGTCATTATATGCAATTGCAAGTAAAATTTCCGTAATTTATCCTGAGATTATTTATAAATACAGCTATGAATCAACAAGCAATATACACTTAAAACCTAATCTGTTGTTCATTACATTCTTAGTATTATGGGAAAAATACCTAAAAAATCTCAGACATATCGTGATTCAATTTTCAGTTATCACGATAGTCGTATACATTTTTGGAGAAAAATAAGTTCTTCAGAATACACAATTGAAGTTGTACACAATTAAATGGACAGCTGCTGCTCTGTTTAAATCCCTCTCATTCCATATCTAATGATCGTACAGAAAACATAAAAGCAGATTTAGAATCAGAAATTTCCATTCTTTAAGAATCAAGAACAAAAAAAATTGGAATTTTATCCAAAATCTTTTTAAACGTAGTCGGATACCTTAACGAAAAAAGTGTTTCTAAAATGAGTAAAACAGATTAGGAAAGAGTAACCGTACAGAAACTACGATAAATGAGTAAAATGCAATTGAATAAAGTTCAAGAGTAGAGTATTTTTACTTGTGTATCCTAAATATAGAAATATCTTTTTTTCCCCTTTTAGGGCTGTTTTTTCTTTATTTTACTAAACAAATTTTTAATGTAACCCATGAAAGGAAAAAAAATCTTTCTTCATCGTATTTTTCAAGCAACACATTATCAAATGCTCATTTTTTAATTCTGTATTTTGCGCATTAAAATATAAATTTAAATAAAATATATGTATTTTTTTTAATTTAGAAATGTTTAGCAATCATTGTTACTAACGATTATATTAATTTAAAATAAGAAGAAGAGAAATTAAATGTTAACATTGTCATTAAATTTAGCTTTGTCTTTTTAGTTATCTCAAACATGTATCAAAACGTATTTACTCCAATTAATAATCTTTAAAATGCCACTATACAGATTCTCTATTCTATTGCCTGTTTAATTCACCACACAATATAATGTGACGTCTATAGGCTCTTCGAGTTCTGTGATTTTAAGAATGAAAGTAATTATATAAATCACTGCACATTGTCTGAGTAAATACTTAGATTTTATGTAAAATGCTTCTAATATATTTAAATTGTTTAATGCCTGTATTTTATGATGAAATTGAGTTAGGCATTTTTTTATTGTTCATTTGATAAGATAAATTTATAAATTCCATTTGCTGCAAATTTGAAACAATTAAACATGACAGAAGGGTGTAGAACTTGGAATAGGCAGGCTAATCCTGCCCCATCATCTTCAACGTCTGATTCAAATGCTATAAATCTTATCGCGCCAGCAAGTATTATGATTTGTAGGCCCTCTTTAGGTGGTTCTTCACAGGAGAACTATAATTTTTTTTTAAATCATTTTGAAGAAATCGCTTCATTAGAAAAATGGAACGGTGAAAAAAAAATATATCCTTTTAAAATCACGTTTGACAGGAAAGGCGTCGAATTTCTAGTAAATAACCCCAAATTTGAGAATATTTCTACTCACGAGAAATTAGTGCAGGCCTTGCAAGATAAATTTATTGAACCCCCTTCATTTTCGACACTGCAGGAGGATTTCCTAAATATTAAACAAGCACCCGGTGAGTCAGTTTCCAATTTGGCAGACAATATTCAAAACAAAGATACCAAATATTTAAAATTTACAAACACTGATTCCGAGGAGGTTATTAAATTCAAGGAAAACATGCTACTCGGCCGAATCTTAGAAGCCTTAAGGCCATATATCAGGATAGAAACTAAAAAATTGGGTCCGGAAAGTTTTAAAAAGGCAGTAAACATTGCTAAAAACACTGAAGAAGCTCTAAATGAAAAGCAGGATGTAGAAGTAAATGCGCTTCGAACGACCAGCGAAATTACGGATCCCACAATTCAAAAACAAATTCAACTTAACTTTGAGCAATCAAAAAAAAAATATCGCAGCTTACAGACTGATTTTCTCTTAAAATTGAAAATCAGTCCCCTGCGAGGATTTCTTGCCACATTTGTGAGAAATCACACAAGACCACTGATTTCTGGCATTTCAATTCCCAATCCTCAGCTCAGCAACAGCAATAATTTTTCTCTCCCCAAACATTTTCACACCTTTCACACCTTTTCCACCTCGAATAACTTTCGTCCTATGTACCCAGCATTGAATGGTTTTGGTACTCAGTTTCAACCTCAGGTTCAATCTCAATTACAAAATTCTAGGGGTAGACTAAAATATAAAAGTCATTATAACGCAGGCAGCAAAAATGATTCTAAGAAATATTCACCGAATAACGCGAATTTAAACCAGTAAGGGACTGGCTATTCAATGTCTCCAAGGCAAAGTCCCACACCGACTCGAAACCGGTATTGAACGGAGGCAATGACGTCATTAACAACCCTGTCCTTTCTCCTTGAAAACCTAAACAAACGGAGTTTGTTCTTTCGTGTCAAGGTGCGGGAAGAGCTAATTTCCCGACAATACCGCTAAATTCCAAGACATTCACGCCCTTGGTCTCATAGACACGGGAGCAAATATTTCCTTAATCCACCCAGATTTAATAAATCAAATAAAACAAAAAACAAAAATGAATTACTTCTCGCATTATATTAAAATCTACACCTTAAATAACAATAGTATTCCTTTCGCTAGTTCTTGCACACTCTCTTTTAAAATTAATGACCGCTGGTTCAAAAACACTTTTTATATCACTAAATACGCATGGAATTGCAAATATATCATTATTTTAGGCTTCGATTTTCTTAAAAGATACAACGCTCTCATTGACGTCGAAAACAACTGTTTAAAAATTGGCAGAATCTCTTTTAATTTTGAGGGTGATCAAAATCTCCCTGTTATTAATAATGTAAATGTTACTCAAAACAAAAATTCCTTTGCCAAACTGGTACATCATCTTATTCTTTCCCCGAATGATACTCAATTAATAAAACTAAAAATTCCGTCAAAAATTACGTCCGTTTTTATCCTTTCAAAAAGATCTGAATTAGCGAATGTCCATTTTGATGATTCCTTACATACCACTAATTAACAAAAAATTGCCTTTTTATTTGTTACAAATCGCACGGATCAGGAACTTTCTTTCCGCAAAGATACCAACTCTGCTGAGATTTTAATGGAGGATCTTGAAATTTTTAAGCCAAATCAAGAATCTGATTTTCTAGATAATAACATACAGTCTGAAGAAATTTTGGCCTTACGGAAAAATTAAATATCTGCCAATGACTTTGACTTGTTCCATTTATCAGATGACAAAACACCACAAATTTTACAAATGCTACTCGATAACTATGATGTCTTTTCTAAATCCTATTCTACCATAAGGGCTACTGATGCAATTAAACCCAAATTTAAATTATTACATGATTATCCTTTACAATCTCGTTCTTTTGCAATTCCTTACATAGGCAAAAATTTTGCCTATACTGAAATAAAAAATCTGTTAGTATATGAATTATCAACAGCACTTCTATATGCTTCTAACACTGTTTCATGGGTATATTCATTTTGATCTGGGAATTCTGATGTTATCCTTATAATGTTAATCTGATATAGATGTCAAAAACAAAAAACAAAAAAGTTTGAAATTTAATAATAGAAAAATTCCATAATGCTAAATATAAGGATTCAAGATCTGCGACATCAACTGATGTCCTGAATTAAGTTCTTAGTTTTGATGGCAGACAACAGCCAAACTTTAGCGTGTTGATCTTCAGTTCAATAGCTTGCAGGTTCGAACACTGAGCTTGGTGTGTGTGTTTGTAGCTGTTTGGAATTGGCTTTAAACTGGAGATCCTTTATCTCAAGCAATAGGTGACCTTATTGATGTACAATTAAAAGCTTTTAATTGTTCTTTTCCCTCCCTAATTAGCCTACGTGGGTTATATGGCTAACTAAAGACACTTCTTCATCCTCTGCTGTTGGTTGCTTTAAATTGAAATGAGAAATGTATATAAAAATAATGGAAAATATTTTGTTGGAAGTAAACTTTTGAAAGAATAATTATGAAATATATTCCATCCTTATCGAAATTTTTTATTCCTGGTGTTGTAACTTTTATATTGTTAATTTTTTTTACTCTGGTAATTAAAATAATCTATCGAAACTTTTCTTTTTATAACCAAGTGTAGATAAATAGAGAGATTTTCCAAGAATAAACATTGGTATTTTCGAAAGTTATACACTTTTAAACTCAAGAAAAATATATACTAACGTATACTACTATTAAAAATTAAAAAGTTCTAGTATATATATATATATATATATAAAACATGGAGATTCTTCTTATAGTGTAGGGGGGCACTAAGAGAGATTTTTGAAAAATTCTTCTTAGATTTTTTTAAATTAAATTTTAATATATATATAATATATATATAATATATATATATAATATATATATATATATATATATATATATATATATATATATATATATATATATATATATATATATATATATATATAAAACAGTTCCGTGTAGGGGGGCACTAAGAGAGATTTTTGAAAAATTCTTCTTAGATTTTTTTAATTAAATTTTTAAGCAATTTTAGTAACTTTTTTTAATTTTGCATTTAAAATAATGATTTGAGGGTTATAAAATTTATATCACGAGAAAGAACATAAGAATTCCATTATAATGAAATCTTTTTCGAATCTTTAATTCCATTTTCTGATTTTTGGTGAATTTGTAAAGATTAATTTTTAGAATTTAATTTATTAAATCCTGATCACGTGATTTCTTTTTCTGGTACTTTAAATAAATTTATCGTCACGTGCATAACAACTAAATAGACAAAAAAACATTTTTTTTCTTGCTAATGCGGCAGACGATTGGACATTATTTTGTCTATAAAAACATCCCTTACGATTTTTTAATAAATATACAATGGCTCCCAAAAGTGTTCGTACACTTACGATTTTCAATGAAATAGGGGTCTATCCATTGATTAAAATGAATATTTTAGAATGGGTATTTAATAATAAGATCTATAATCTATTCTTAACAAAACTACATGAAATATTTTGAAATCATAGTAAAACTTTATTTTTAAGAAACCAATAATCCAAAAGTAACAATAACTTTATCTCACAAAAGTCATCGTACACTTGTAAAAAATCTCTACATATTAGTAAATATTCTAATTTTTCGTTAAATTAATATTTAGTAGGATATCCTTTAGCATCCACAACAGCTTTTAAACGTCCGGGAATAGATTGCTTTAGTTCTTTTGTAGTTTTTGCATCAATGTTCATCCATTCTTCCATCATAATTGTTTTTAGTTCTCTTTTCGTGTGAATGTCGTGTTTTCGTAATCGAACATTCAGTTCTCTCCAAATATGTTCTATTGGGTTTAAATCTGGAGATTGAGGTGGTGTTTTCAAAACTTATGGACAATTATACAGACACCAGATGCGAACGTTGAGAGCCGTGTGCTTAGGATCGTTATCTTGATAAAAAACAAAGTTGTTTCCAATACCCAAATTTTGAGCTGATAATTTTAAATTGTCTCTTAAAATATTTATAAAAACAGCATGATTCATTATTCCATCAATAAATACCAAATTTCCTAGTCCTGATGCTGACATGCACCCCCACACAAGGATACCTCCACCGGCATGCTTAACTGTTCCTACTAAGTTCTTGGGATTAAGTTCCTCATTTTTTCTTCTCAATACAATTATACGCCCATCAACACCAAAAATGTTCATCGGCAAATAAGACATTATTCCAATAGGTTTGGGGCTTATTTATCATTGATAGTGCGAAGGGAAGCCTAAACTTTCTGTTTTGCTCACTCACAAAAAATTTTCTATGGTCAGAACGCCTATGTAATCCAACTGTTCTGAGAACTCGTCAAAAAATTTCAGGTGAAATTGAAGTAGAAAATGTTTCATTGAATTCTGCAGAAACTTTTACAGCACTCAAACGTGAATTTTTCACAAATTTTTCTAATTATAAATCTCTGATCACGTTTTGTTAACTTTGCCGGACGGCCTTTTTTTACCTTGTTTTCGATCCAATTTTCTTCTTTAAAGCGTTTTTTCACATACTGCACAGTAGAATGGGATAAATTAAGTAATTTAGCAATATTCTGAACTGATTTACAACTACTATGATGAAAAATAATCAATTTTCGAATGCTGTTTGTTTTTTCTTTACGACTACGAGCCATTTTTAAATAATAAATAAAATATTACGGAGTAGGCAAGCAAAAATTAAAGCCAAACGATATTTTAAATGCCACCACAATTCAAAAATAACAATAAAGCCCCAGACGATAATTTTAATTATGAATTTATCCGAAAATATTTTAATGTACGATGACTTTTGCGAGATAAAGTTTATGTTACTTTTGGATTACTGGTTTCTTAAAAATAAAGTTTTACTATGTTTTCAAAATATTTCATGTAGTTTTGTTAAAAATAGATTATAGATCTTATTATTAAATACCCATTCTGAAATATTCTTTTTAATGAATGGATAGACCCCTATTTCATTGAAGTTGGTAAGTGTACGAACACTTTTGGGAGCCACTGTATATATTTTTTTCTACATCTATTGTATATATTGATCGTCGTATTTATTATAAATATATATATATATATATACAGTAACCACCGCTTATAGTGATCAGTGGTTATAAGAATCAACCGCTTATAAGAATCAATATAGTGAAAACAAAAACAAATGTATTATTTCCATGTTAAAATTTTTGCTTTAAAGAATCAATCCACCGGTTTTAAGAATCAGTTTACACTCTTCGCTTTGCTTTCATTTTTCCAAAAAAGCCACTTAAATCCTCAAAAGGCATGAAGTTCTTTCTTTTTTTTTAAAGAAAGATTGATAAGCTGGGAGGGAATATAGTCGTAAAATTCATCCCTTTCTTTGTTAGACATAACATAATAGTTTCCCCTTAAACGCTTTAGCACAACACTGTCATATTAGCTTGACCCGGGGGCATCTTTACCCTTCCGGGTTCGATTTCACTTTTCTCCACTGACAAACAAAAATAGGAACTCTTTTTTTTCCCACCTCCCACACGTAATCTAGAAGGTGAATCTTCGTCTGAGACTATTAGTATTGAAAGAGGTATAAACAGCCTCCTGAAAACTTCATTACGTCAAACTACCATAGAAAACTTTTTCTTGCCGTCTTCCTGTAGTTGAAATGTTAAAACTGTCAAGCAGGTATGTGGTAACAAATATTAGATTTTTTTCTTCTCTTACTATAATCATGTGTATCTACTTATAGGTCTAGAAATTAAGTTGTATTTTTAAAATTATAAAAAATAATTTTAATAAAAGATAATTAACGTAAATTAAAGAGTATTTTATGGCAAATAATCTAATATATGTATATATAGGTGTGTGTGTGCCTGTCCAAAAACCTAAATTTCGGCTATAAGAATCAAACGCTTATAAGAATCAAAAACAGTAATAACAAACGTGATTCTTATAAGCGGAAATCACTGTATATATATATTTTGGCATTAATTGCATTGACCGCTGCATTTAAATTGAATTTACTCCATTGCGAAGTGCGGGTTTTCAGCTAGTATATATATATATATATTATATAAACACCTGAAAAGTAACATTTATCATTATTTTTCCCCATTATATATATAAATAGAAACATTCTCGATTTTATCTTGATGTACATTATTTTCAATTTGCACTATATCGCACAGAATGTTACAATACGCATAGATTGTCAAAGTTAATCTTTTTTTTCAATGTTACTTTCCGAACATTCCAACAAAGCACAGACAAATAAGAAAACTTAAAATAGAAAAAACACGTTGGACAAAATAGAAAAAATTTCCAAAAACACATTTGTGTTTGTTAGGATTGCATGTCTTGCAAATATCACAAGTAAACCCTCCAGGCAAAAGAAGGATAAAAACGTCCCTATAACCACATAATGGCGACGAAAGAAGTGTCTCATTTTGTTATGAGATGGAAAACAATAAAGCAAATAAGATTTAAATTAGAATTTTATTTCCTCCTTTTTAAACCACTTCTTTGACACAGAAAAGAGCACCTTTCAGGAGGTTGGAGGATTCAATTTCTAAATTAAGTTATCTTTTCTATAACCGTACATGTTCTAACTCTTCAAAGATTTTCAGATCGAAAATTGCTATTAGTTTTTTCCCAGAATCCCATCAAAGTTTTTCTAACTAAACAAGGGAAGGAAACTATTTATTCAAAATTATCTCTATTTGTATTAAAGGCTTTCTAGCTGTACTTTTTTATTACACTAAAAAGTGACAAATGAACTCCCTCATTAGCATTTGAAGCATCTTTTTTAGCTCTCTAAAATTTTTTTTGCATATTTGATTCCTATCAGTTGTATTCTGCATCACACTGATAAAAATATATCAATCACGCCAGAAAAATGGCTGCAGGTTATTCCGAAAGCATTTTTGTCACTTCAAAACATTTCCCTCAGTGTTTCTCTTTTTACAAAAAATATGCAGTTTTAAAACAGTCATAAAACATTTGAATCCAATTTTCCGGTATATTTTTTTTAATAACGATTATTTTTTTAAAATCATTCCCAAGTGCTCTCTTCTCTCAAGTAATGATTGATGACGAAGATGCATAATCTTTTAAAAATATTTTTTTGGATTCGAAATATTTCAGTAAATAGCAATATTTTACCGTTTTCGGATGTGCACTTCTACTAAACATAAAAAACCATCTTCTAGGTTTATAGATCAACCTTCAAAATTTTTTTCCTTTTTGACTCTTTTATGACCGGACTGTCTTTTCAAATTTAAATAATTCTCAAGAATCAAACTATCTCAAGTGTTCAAAAATCTCTTATCCCTTTTTTCTCAATATTTTGTTACCTAAAATATTCAGTACAGTAAAACCTCGTTCATCCGGACTAATTGGGACCATAGGCAATCCAACAATTGAAAATCTTGATAATCCGGGTAATAAGCAAAGTAAAATTCTTAACTAATCCAACTTACCGTTTGTACGATCATTAAAAATATTTAATAGAGAAAAATAAAATAAAAAGAACAATACTTAAGAATAGATAACTGACATAAAGAATAGAGAAAAGAACAATACACAAAACTTTTCTATTAGTTAAAACAGATTTATTTTGTTAATGAAATTTATAATAATACAACTGCGATTCAATGGGAATTAATTTTGAATAATTAGCTAGAATTTACTTACCAAAAATGGGGGTTGAACAGTTTAAGGAAATCTATTAGTTTTTTGCCATAAATACGTTTTAAATAAAATGAAATAATGTGATTTTGGAAATAAACCTGGATGTTCCGATTTTTAAATAAATAATTGGAATTTCTCAAAAAATGAATGAATAGATAACATAGAATAAACAGCAACAGTGTTTGCTACGAAGCAAGGCTGCGTATTTTTTTACCATTTTCAGAATTATGCTTGGTCAGCGTCTCGAAATGCAAAAAATTGTGAACTTACATGGATTGCCATAATTTCAATTTCATTTGGAACGCGTTTATTGTTTGTAACCTTGTACCGATAAGTTGGTTTTTACCCTGAAGACGGGTGTTTTAAGCATTTAAATGGGCAGTCAAATCTATCAAAAATGCTTAATCTGCAAGCCAGTTGTCACCATCAAGTTCTAGCACAAGTTTTTTTTCTATATAAGCAATTTGATTCATCAATTAGGCTATAAAAGCTTTTTAACGTTTGCCCTCAACTGAACCACCTTATTCCTGTTAAGTATACGATATCGCCATACTCAGCATCCCAGCTTTTAAGATATTCCTGAAACTGGCGATGATTCAATCCCCGAGTCCTTATAAAATTCACCGTTTTGACGACGATTTGCATAACATGATCCATGTTTAAAGCTTTTCCTCATAATTTTTCCTGGTGCATAATGAAATGGTAAGTCATTAAACGAGAATTTTCAACAGCGACGGCATCGTCTTCTATTAATCTTACAAGTCCCTCTTTTTTGCCTATCATGGCTGGGATACCATCTGCAACTATACTAGATATGTTTGCAAGAGTTAATTAGAATAGCATCAACATTTTCCCCACTGCTCCTCACAAATCTCTCGAGGTTGTCATGTCTTTTAACGATACCAAAAAAGCCATTTCTTCAGTTACAATAAACTCGTTATCTATACCTCTAATAAAAATGGCAAATTGAGCCGTGTCAGTATTATCAGTTTCTTCATCCATCGACAAAGAATAAAACTTAAAACTAGAAGTTTTACATTTTAAGTCGTTTTCGATATATTTCCCAAGTTGTTCAATTCTCCTGGAAATAGTTTGATGAGACAAACTGATTTTAGATATCACATTCCTTATTAGAGCAAATTATATCTGCCACGCTTTCTATGCATTCCTTAAGAAATTCGCCACTAGAAAATGGTTTCGATTTTATGGCAATTAATACCATTACAAATATGAAATTTTAAAAGTGTAAAATCACCTTTTCAGTTTTGTAACGAAATTAATACACAGAAATTACGCACAGAATTATGTATAAAATTAGAGATATTTCAAATGATGTATTGTCGATTTGTTGAATGAACAAAGCGGGATCTGTAATGGCCACCTGCCATCATCTCCGAGGCGGGCTATAGAATTATTTTTCACTTTGAGCTCTTTTTCTGGGCCGCACTAATACTTGCTTTGGGCCGCGGGTTGGACACCCCTGGTATATGATATGCAGCTGCATGATGCTCCTTTCAATCTTATCCCGCAAATACTCAACTGGAATGAGATCTGGTGATGAGGCAAAGCAAACAAGGTGAAGTCTCCGTCATATTCTTCAAACCATCTGTGGACAATGTGAGCTTTGTAGCATGGAGTATTGTCCTGCGTGATGTATCCATCTCCAGTGGGGGTAACCATAACACGTCTGGATATACTGGGCCAGTGACAATATTTAAATACCTTATGGCATTTAGACATCTTCTCATAGAAATTAAAGTGTCCATACAATCCCAGGTTGACATACCCCAAACCACAACATTGCTTCAACCACCTTGAAGTCTGGTGGTATTGAAATTAGGGTCTACGTTCTCGTGTTGTATTCTTCATATTTGCAATCTACCATCTTCACGGTGTAGTTGGAAACATAATTCATCCGACCACATTACCTTTTCCCATCCATTTACTGTCCATTCTTTGTAATCCTGTGCGAACTAGAGACGTTTGATCTTATTAGATACAGACAGCCAAGGCTTTCGGCTTCTATAACCAATGCGGTATAACGAGCGGTGAACAATAAACTCATTAGAGACCATTAGGGACTGTTCACATACGAGTTCGTTGCGTAGCGTTAAGGGAAAGATGACGTTGTGACGAAAATAAACCAATCATAGGCGTTAAAAATTTCTTTGCTAATCGTTTGGAGGCCTATGATTGGTTTATTTTCGTCTCAACGTCATCTTTCCCTTAACGCTACGTAACGGACTCCTATGTGAGCAGGCCCTTAGAGTTGATCCCTTGTTTAGATTATCTGCAATTTGACGTACTGTTGTCCATCTGTTGGACTGGACAAATCTGGAACTCTCCTTTAAGCTCGAGCATCCAGAAGCCGGTGACGACCCCACGTCTTACGTTGAGACCAGGTTGTTTTTATTTGTTTGGTATCCCCCTCTTTGTAAACATGAACAGCAGCTGCTCCTAAACACTTCACAAGCGTCGCAGTTTCGATCGTACTCGCTCAGCTGCTTCTTGCACCCACAATCATTCCCCGTTCAAAGTCCTTTAAATCGCGTTTTCACCCATTCCCTCACATATAATACACTTCAACTGTCTTTGTAATCATCCAGCAATATCTTTTATACCAATCTTCCCTCTAACAGCAACAATGTGACGTCAAACTGGATTGCATCAAATTGTCAGGTGGTCATAACAAATTGCCTATTCGGTATACAGTTGGCTCTCAGTTTAACGACGCTCTACTTAAAGACGATCTCTATTTAAAGACGATATTTCACAGTCCCGGCCCCTCCGACCTTATGGGAAATGTTATTTTTTCACAAATTCTGTTTAAGGGCGATCTCTACTTAAGGACGATTTTTCACGGTCCCTTGAAAGTCGTTAAACAGAGAGCCAACTGTATTATCAAATAATTCTAAACTTATTCTTAATGTAAGATTAATACAAGCTTCCACCAATGACAGAAAAACACGAGAAGGAATATGTAACAAAATTGCGAGCTTTTCGGACAAAATTCTCATGAGTTTTTAACAAGTCTAAAGAGTACCGAATTTGTTCTATATAGTATCTATCCTTTGGAAGCGAATTTTATAGAGTTTTTACAGAGTCAAGCTTTCATATCAAAAAAGAAACCGTGTGAAACTTACAAATTTTCACTCCCCATCCGTCTCCATTAATTCAACTAAATTTTCCATTATTTCCTCAGAGTCAGTACTTTCCAGCGTTTAGTTAAAAACTAGAGGCATTAATGTCTATATATATACATATTATGTAACTTTCTATCTGCAGATTTCCTGCAATCTCCAAGTTTGTTTTATTTTCAATTTTGGATCAGTAGTGCTGCCTGCCTATTTTTTATTCTTTGGGAAAAGCTCCATTCGTAACCCTTTTGTGATGGACCTCTTTTAGCGTATGAAAATTTCATATCTACTATTTTTATTTTTGCGTTACTTCCCGTCTAAGGTTGAGTAGTATTGGGCATGGTTTCTTCAATGGCTGGAGTCTTTATTGCCTTGACTCTATTTTCCATCATTCCGTTTTGGTACCAGCTCTTCCTTCATGACGAAGTCAGTTCGACAAGCGCGCTAATGCGCCCAAAAGGCAAGCCAAATAAAAGGAGAATTCAGTTCGCCGGTATGATTGCTTTTGAGTACATCGGTATGATTGCTTAGTGTTTGTGTTCGTCGATGTAGAATAGATTACTTCGTGTATAGAGGGTGCAACCCCGTGAAATTTCTACAATACTCAGTCGTAAAAAAACTGGAACCATTCATCTTCATTCGTCTTTGTGAAATCAACTAATAAAACATTACAGTTCGAGCGCTTTTTCACCGAGTAGTAAGTGTTTATTGTTCTTGATGAATATACCAAACAGGCCTTTTAAATTTCTTAATCCTCAACGAGGCTGTTTAATGTCTGTTTCTCTAAAATAGGTTGGGATTTTTCCTTTCTCAAAATATATTCTCATTAACTACAACTGTAATATTAGGGACTTAAAATTTCGTTAAATTTCAAATGAGGACATAACATAATTTTTAGATTAACCGCGCGAGAAATCACCCTCACAACCTCCTGAAAACGCTCCATCTACTCCTACTGCTATGGGATCATTACAATGCAGAGGGATTATTTTTCTTTCATCTTACATAGTTTGCAATTTAATTCTGTTATTTACTTAACTTTAAGATTAATTTGAAGAATCGAGAAGAAATAACAAATAAACACATCGTATAAAGTACACTCTGTCACAAAAAATATATGCACCCAGAAGGAAAGGAGCTGCTATCACGAAACTTGACATGACCTGTATGTAGTGTATGAGGAGATAAGCAAATGATTACAAATTCAGAACAGATCGTTTTATTAAAAAGATATGGCTTGAAAAAGGTTACAAATCAGTAAGTAGCAAATCCACCTCTGGCAGCTATACAAGCCGAAACACGACAAGGCATCGAATCAATGAAGTCACCTATGACCTTCTCCGGAAGATCATGCCAGAATCTTTGCAACTGGGCAGTTAATTCACCAGTATTCCGGGATGGCTGCAGTTGCCTTCCAAGCACGTGCTCTATCAACGAGAAGTCTGGTGACCTGGCAGGCCATGGGAGTATGTCATATCCTTGAAGACATTGTTGGGAGAGTCGCGCGGTAAGTGGACGAGCGCTGTCTTCCTGATAAATGGCACCTGGGCGACTTGATAGCATAGGCAGTACAACTGGCTTTAAAATCTCGTCCACGTAACTGCATGCCGTCAAAGTGCGTTGAAGGACGACTAGAGGTGATCGTGTGTCCCAACAAATCGCTCCCCACACTGTCACACCTTGTGTAATCGCCGTATGCCTCTCGACAACAAATGCCGGATCGGACCGGTGGCCTGACCGCCTCCAAACGCGTATGCTCTGGTCATCAGCATTGAAACTGAATCGGTATTCATCGCTGAAGATCACACGCTTCCAGTCGGTCACACTCCAGATTGCCAGAGGCAGGCAAAAATCCAGTCGACACTGCTATGATGTGGGGTCGGTGGTAGGCATCTTAATGGACGTCGGCCAGTCTTCTCCGAATGATTTCCCTTGATACCACCGGATATCTGGAAGGTGGTAAATGGTGTCGAAGCGATTCTAGCGACGTTGTTGATGTGGACGTGGCAGCTCTTATGATTGCGCGATTCTCGGGCGCATTTGTGTTCCTGGGACGCCCTGACACTCCGCGATGGTAGAATATCCCTTCCGTGATCCATTGTTGCTAACACCGAGCAACTACCATATCGCTCCGACCCAGGGGGCAGCCAATACGCCTGTTTGACCAACCTGCTTCTCTGAGGCCTACTATACGCCCCCTCTCAAAGTCCGACAATTGTTCGTACTGTTGACGGTTACGTCTCAGAGACATCTCTAATCACATTACCGACCATCCAAGTTGACAGATCTGTTTGAATAACCCTATGGCACGAGCAATCATGCTTTTAAACTCTCCCAACTGCGCATCTCATATGCGCATAGCGCGCTTACCCTTGTCTCATTGGCGTCAAAATTTTAATCATTTGCATATCTCTTACCAGACTACATTCCTGCCAAGTTTCGTGATAGTAGCTCGATTCCTTCAGGGTGCATATATTTTTTGTGAGAGTGTGTACATTAAAACAGGAATTCTTCTTCTTATAAATCAACAGTGCAAACACCTATTTCCCTCTTTTTAAAACTAATTAAATGTCACTTAAAATTTTGGAAACACTCATAAATGTCAGTTACTTATGATTTTACACGCTTTCCCAGACAAGCTGTTATTTAATTTCTACGAGTTTAATTTTCTTAATTGAATTGTCGACAAATTTATTGAGTAGACATCCTGTTTATGTACATAATACCAAACTCTACATACATCTGTAATATAAAAACGTCCAACCATCGGGAATATATAAAAGTAAACAACTATGTGCAGACTCGTTGAAAATAATGACGCGAACGTTATAGAAACATACATCGTAAGTTGTCCCCTGTAGAGCAGAGGAAAGATTATTCATGTGTATTCTCATTTTAGAGAGATCAATTTAAAGTGAACAAAGAAGTATTTTTACTTCTCATTATATAAATCTTCGTCTCTATGATAAAAGAACCTGCAATCAACTGTATACGTGCCTGAGCCCTTAAATACACAGCTGTCTCCATATTTATTAAAGAAATGACGCTAAACAAATTTAACGGAGGAATATGCTTTCGATTTTCCTCTAGACATTTCTTGTCTTGTGTTATCTTAATTTTGAAACCAAGGAATTTACCCAAAATTTTACTTCCTCGAAATTTAAATAGGTAAATCAAGTTTTTTGTGGCAGGATTTTGATAGTTTCGGAAATGTTTAGGAGGTATTACATTAGCGTTTTCGGTTTCTAAGCAGTTTTATTTCTGACAATTCTTCAGTTATTGTTTCTTTCCTAAAGCTTTACACTCCTCTCTGTCGGAATGCAATGTAAAAACAGACCTGCTATATGCAAAAAAAAATTTTATATAGGACAGCGTCAAAATGAAAAATTTTCTCCCCCACAAGCGTGTGAAAATATAGTAATTTATATAAGTTTTATTTTTTTTTAATTTACAAATGCCGGTGAAATAAAAAAATTCAGACCACGCGCTCTCCAATAGTTCAAAACAAGGGACTTAAAATTTATAAGTGCAAGGCACACGTCAAGACGTCATGCAGTCTAGGTTGACTTGAATAGCACAAGACGCGAATCAGCCAGACCCATCCGGAAAAGATGTGCCCTGAGACAGTTGTGGCTGGTGAAAAGTCTAAAACATGCGACCGAAGCAAAACGCAGTGATTCGTGAACAAAAGAAGAATCTTTACATAGAGTAGCCCAGGCCTTTTCTGTAGAGCATTCATTAAACTTCAATTTAAAGGCATTTATGCAGGTCATTTTTATAAAATGCTGAGAGGAATGGTATGTCAGTGTCATGTTAGGTTTCTGCAAAATCTCTGCCCTATTCTTAAATAGACTGTCCACTATCCCATTTTTAGGTAAACCACAATGTGTAGGGATCCACTAAAAGGAGATCTGGTGTTTCAAATCCCCCATTAGTGCTTTACACTCTTGAATACGGTAGCAATTGATGCCACTGTTGTTTGGCAAGGCTTGCAGGCATGAACTAGAGTCGGACGAAATAATTTATAAAGGTTTACGAAAGCAATATCGTCGTCCCCATTATACGGCTTCCAGCCTAGCAATACCAACCAGTTTAGGAGTAAACCTTAGCTCCTTAGATCTAAACCAATGTCTTGGATGTATTTGATAAGCTAGTGAAAGCTATGATCCCCTCCTACTGATAGCAAAGTCTCATTGTCGTAAAGTTTTGAAACGCTTTGGTCACGTTATCAGCATTCATCGCTTATCAGCGGAAACAGAAAATACCAATGTTAATCCCTTAAAAGGGGTTGCCTAACGATTGGCCATAACATTCTGCTTTGATCCCTTTTTTTTACTCGCAGACACATCAATAATCTTTGTACGTAGAATTAGCCGTGCGCCTTGGCGCTTTAATTGGCGTGATATGCTCCAGATGGTGTCTGAACCAAAAAGTCACGTGACCGTCCCAGTACGGGGGAAATGTTTAAGAAAAACAGACAGAGAGATCTCGGGAGCGCTTGCCGTAGGACCATACAGTCATTACTCGTTTTTCAGACGCCCTGGAAGAAGCGATTCCAATGCAGCTACTGGAAACCATGTCGCCCGCCTGATCCTTGCTGACCGGAGATCGACAATGTACCTCTATTTGTAAATGGCAATAAGCCACTGTCCTTAAGCCTCCTCTAACTAACTTAAATTTAAAAATAAATCCGAAGTACTT
This sequence comes from Dolomedes plantarius, assembly GCA_907164885.2. Lineage (NCBI taxonomy): Eukaryota > Metazoa > Arthropoda > Arachnida > Araneae > Dolomedidae > Dolomedes > Dolomedes plantarius. The sequence goes on from OU015496.1 coordinate 1,695,313, forward strand.
CATATACCCGTGTCTGTCACCCTTTTATCTTTTTTTTCAGAATGACCAGCACTGGCCATGTTATATATAAGCATCTTTTTCCTACATTCATTAGTTTGCTGTACCAAATATTAAGATATGGAGTTCCTGTCTTCCAATGACATTTTAGTGACACACTCATGTAACAATCGCTTCAAACGAAAATTTTAGAAATGCTAAAAAGCAAGACATAATTTTAAAATTTATAATTATATTCAATTACATTCGTGTTCAAGAATTGGGGGGGGGGGGATATACATAAAATAAAATACAAAAAAATACGAATGATATGGTCATACTCGCATTAGAAAAGCAAATTTGGGAATTTATAATGTAACTATACTTTAATGCCGTATTGTTTACCTAATGAATACTGCACAGTTGTGCAGCTGATTGAAATTAAATTCAAAGGCTAACGATGTCTCATAATGTGAGCCCTGCATTTTTGTTCTGACAATATTAGTTGCGCATTCATGTTCAGAAGAAACAACGTCTTGCTCAAGATTTGAAATTAGAGACTTGATTCCTCACCTATAGACATTTCCCGATTGAAGTAAGGTTCGATAAATATTTATATACAGCCTCATATTTTGGTTAAAAAAAATGGTAAAGAAACTGGTTAAAACTCCTCAAACGAAAGGGTTAATATGAGTAAAAGTTTTTATTAATTGTGATATATTTTACATAATTCATAATCAAAATTTTCGATTTTTAAAGTTTCTATAAGCAAGATTCAATATAAATCCCGAGTTAAAAAGTACAACAGTTTACTAGTGACTCAACCTGAGTTTACAACTGAATAATTATCTTACAGTTGAAAAGTACATATACAATCTGATCATCTTAAAATGGTATGACCCAATTGACCAAGTTATCCTTACTATTCCTGTTGATCCAATAGGTCTTAATCATCCCGATTGTATCTAAAACTCAGTACTTAACTCCAAAGTTAATTTCTTACCTTATGTCGTTTAATTGATCTCTGTATCACGTTCATAGTCTAGGAATGTGGGACGGTTTTCGGTGAACTAAAAAATGGAAATTGTTACGCTTGGAACCGATCTTTCGCAGACACATCATGCGAAAAAAACATCACAGAAATGATACCTGATTACGGTTACAACGATGTGGAAGTTTCCTGTAACATTACGCCGAAAATAGCGATTATAATATGAAGATTTCCACTGGCAGAAAATATATTGTTCGTAAGAATGATCATGGTAAATGACCGTAGGCTGAGTCAGTTCATCATTTACAATCGGTAATTACCAAGCTTCGAGTCACGATCATTGTCTAGGAATCAAAGACGTGAAGATTTCCACAGGCAGAAAAGAATCTGATAACACGAATGATCGTGGAAAATGACCGTAGGCTTAGGTGGGCATGATTTTAAACTGCTAATCTCCAATCCTAAGGTGACGAAATTTATTCTCAGTATTCTTTTGATCACAATCAAGCAAACCAATATCTTTGAGTACTGTTTCTTTATATATATATATATGTATATTTAAATGTACACGTTTAATAAAGAGAGCATAGTTGTTGAAACATTACATTTTTCTTTTGTCACTATTTTACATATTTACAATGTAATAAGGATATTAAATTAATTTTGTCTATCGCTTCAAAATTAAATTTTTTTAAAACAAATTGTAGAAAAATCTTTAAAAAAAAAACTCGCACATTTCACATGAAATTTTATTTCACACGCAAAGTAGTACATATTTCAAAAATATGCATTTCATAAACGGCATTGGAAAAGTACATATAGGATAAAGATTACGATTCCTAATATGCTACGTCAATACCGTCTTAATAACAAGGTCTTGTATAATGCTTAATAAGTTTGATTCATGATAAGAAATAACATAAGTCCTACAAATGTACCTGGAATATAACACAAATACGGAAGACTCCTAAGACTCACCTAACTTTGCTATTCGCTTGATCAACGTGCTCAGGGTATATATACATGTTTGTCTTACCAAGATTGTTTGGGCCTAAGTTCCGCCCTTTTTATGCACTTCTCAGCAAGGCATAGCCAACAAATACGCTGGAGACAAATAATCCTAAATGCGGAATGCATGCAAATTTTAACTCTTTACTCATTAAACCCAACAGGTATAGCCTTTGTTATGAGGTCCTCAATAAAGCATGCGCTGGAGAGCAAATAATTCCAAATGCGGAACTTTTGTGTTATGGACGAAACATTGGTCTAAGTTTACTGGGAACGCTGAAGATGTATATATTTGCTAAGTGACCCCCATGCACATACACACAACGGTGTGTTCATACTATTTTTTCGTACATAACATAATCATAAATTTGTGCGTTATCGAATATTTAGTGTTTGCTAATCTTATGGGAAGACAGTCTACCTTTCGCACTCTGTACCTTTACACAACTTGCTGTACACTGCTCGCATATGTCTTCCTTTATGACATAACTTTATTAGTGTTCAAATGTACAGAGTTAAGTAGCTTGAACGGGTGAAATAAAATTGCTGCTCCTAGGAATTACTTTTGCGTTCAGAATACTGGACAAATGAATAATTATTCATTATGCTAATGGAGCCGACTAAATTCTGAACTTCAAACATATACATAAATGAGATTTACTTTTCCTAATATAAAAGTATGTATACACTCACGAATAAATAAAATGAAATGAAGTACATTGAAGCATACAGCGTAAATTGTCTCTTTTAGAGAAGGAAATAGGCTATTCATGTATATTCTCAGTTTAGGAACATCAGTTTAAAGTGAACAAAAAAAAATTTCTTATTTCTCATTATGTAAATCTTTATCTCCATGGTAACAGGGATCGCAATCAATTCCACATGTCACCCATATTTGTGATAGGCTGTTTAGATTTCAAGTTAATTTTGACTCTGCAGCAAGGTGGCAGTTTATTTGAGACAGTATAGTTAAATATTTTAATCCATTCGTGTGTTATACACGATTCAAGAATTTTTAATTAATTTTCCTTATTATTGAGTAGTGGCTTATCTGAGATCTGAAAATGTGGTTCTGATAACGTTTTAAGTTAATCTTCTGTCTTTTTAAATACTGGGATGATTTCATCACTTTTTCCTCGGTTTAGATCCCTATTCTGAATAAAAGATAGCTTTACAACAAATGGGGGATTTCAATTACAACTAAGACATGGCAGGAATGTTGTGGGAAAAGTACCTACCTGTCGTCTAGACCAATGATAATGATGCGAGAACTGGTGCTCACGAAAAAAATTGGAGGGAATGTTATGACACATTCTTCTTCTCTTACGTTTTGCATTGCGTTGTGTTTAGCAAAAGAAAAACGAGTGCTTTCGAACAATCGGAACTTCGGAGCAACAAAACCCCCCATATCAGTCGTTTTCAAGACTTTTATTTGCACATGCTAACACATCGACCAGACTTTCTTAGCCTGTCAAAAATGGGAATTAATAAAACTTTAACTTACTCCAAACTCAGCTATGGCCAGCCCTTATAAAGTAAGGGTTGCCAAAAGTGGCCAACACTCATACCCCTAGTGACTGGGACATAATGATCGGAAGTGCTGACCCCGCCAAAATAGTAGCCAATCCCCCAAAACCTCCACCAACAAGTGGGGTCCGCCAAGAAAAATTAATAATGGCCGCCCCCCCCCCAAGACGCCAGCAGATGTTCTAGTCGATTGCTTCCTTGTCACCACACACTGCGACAAAGCCATTCCCGAAAACGAAAGGGGACAGCAAGACATTCAAAAACATTTCTACAGCCATCAAAAGTCATCACAACAGGGACACGGAGAGTTTGAAGCAATTTTACGTAAATGAAATACAAATACATATAAACATTCAAATATGAAGTTTTTGTCACATGTGATTCGCTAAAAATGAAAGAAGAAAGTAGGCAAGACTATTGAATCTTTATTATGCAAAGTAAATATTCGTAGAAAATCTAGATTTCATTGATTGTTTAAATAGTGTGTCAAAAGTCGTGTATTTATTTTATTTTTAAACTTTTTTGGGGGGAACGGGTTAACATTTTCCTATTTTTCTATTAATCTACATCTACCCCAAAAATGTGTATTGGAGTCGAGTGATTTTTTATTTAAAGAGAGTGGGTCGTGATTGAAAAACGTTTACGCATTACTGATCTAAACTTCATGAGGAATAATCTATATATATATATAAAGCAGTTCCGTAACTGCCTGACTCACTGACTGACAGACCAAACGGCTTGACCTAAAGGGCTGAAATTTTGCATGGCGATTCTTCTTATGGTGTAGGGGTGCACTAAGAGAGATTTTTGAAAAATTCTTCTTAGATTTTTTAAAATTAACTTTTTAAGCTGTTTTTGTAGCATTCTTTAAAATTTGCATTTAAAATAATAATCTGAGGGTTATGAAATTAATATCACGAGAAAAATCATAAAAAATTCCTTTAAAAGGAAATCTTTATCGAATCTTTACCTCCATTTTTTGGTTTTTGGTGAATTTTTAAAGATTCGTTTTTAGAATTTAATTTTTTAAATGCTGATCACGTGGTTTCTTTTCTATTTGCGATACTTTAAATTAATGTTGCGTCGCGTGCATAGCAACGAAATGAATGTAAAAAATATTAAAATACGGTAAAAGATAAAATGTAACCACTAGACCCACAGAGACGGAAGTTTTTAAAGAACCGAATTCAAATGAGTATGTTCTCTGGATGTTAAACATACAAATTAATTGCATACATTGATCGTTGTATTTTAATTTGAATGAACTCAGTATGGAAGCACGGTCACGAGTATCAGAAATATAATCCAAAATGGTCTCATTAAAAAATTGACGCACAATGTATGGGATCTAAATTGCTTCGGACCTCTTTCTCCGAGTTAAAATTTCAAAAGTCAAAATCAAAATCTCCTCTATACTCAGCTTGCCGGAAGAAAACCAAGATCCAAATCTTGGAATCCGTTGACTACCACACTCTTTTCCCTTTTAGATTTTTTTACAGACCCACACATATCCATCTGAAACATTATTTTTCTTCTTTAGTTTCATTTCGGATTCACACTTCGCACACCTCAAGCCCACAAAAACTGAAAAAGAAAAGGATTTCTATCCGCATGTAAAAATCCATTCACAAATGCATCTTTAATAACACCAATAGTGTTCATACCGCTAGAAAATCGAGACCTAATGCTATCCAAAATACGTGGTTTATATTTCTCAACAACATCCTTCACTGACATTCCACTCATCTATATATATAAAACAGTTCCGTAACTGACTCATTCATTCATTCATTCATTCATTCACTGACTGACTGACATACAACGCACAGACCAAACCACTGGACCTAAAGGGCTGAAATTTTGCATGGCGATTCTTCTTATAGTGTAGGGGTGCACTAAGAAATATTTTTGAAAAATTCTTCTTAGATTTTTTAAAATTAAATTTTTAAGCTGTTTTAGTAACTTTTTTAAGTTTGCATTTAAAATAATAATTTGGGGGTTATAAAATTTATATCACGAGAAAGATCATAAAATTTCCTTTAAAATGAAATCTTTTTCGAATCTTTACCTTCATTTCCTGATTTTTGGTGAATTTTTAAAGATTAATTTTTAGAATTTAATTTATTAAATGCTGATCACGTGACTTCTTTTCTGGTACTTTAAATAAATTTATCGTCACGTGCATAAAAACTAAATAGACAAAAAATAATTTTTTTTTCTTGCTAATGCGGCAGACGATGGGACATTATCCAAAAAAATATTAAAATACAGTAAAAGAAATGTTCTAGATCTAGAAACTGTACTATATTAACTGTACTATATTCTTTAGTATTCTTTATATTAGATTTAATTTGAATATCTTCTTCTACATTATTTTGTCTATAAAAATATCCCTTACGATTTTTTTATAAATATATATATATTTTACATCAATTATATACATTGATCGTCATATTTATTATATATATATTGGCATTAATTGCATACATTCACCGATGTTTTTACTTTGAATGTACTCCGTAGCGAAGTGCGGGTTTTCAGCTAGTCTATATATATAAAACAATTCCGTAACTGACTCACTGACTGACATACAACGCACAGACCAAATCACTGGACTCAAAGGGCTGAAATTTTGCATGTAAATTCTTCTTATGGTGTAGGGGTGCACTAAGAAAAATTTTTCAAAAATTCTTCTTAGTTTTTTTTAAAAATTAAATTTTTAAGCTGTTTTAGTGACTTTTTTTAAGTTTGCATTTAAAATAATAATTTGAGGGTTATAAATTTTATATCACGAGAAAGATAATACAATTTCCTTTAAAATGAAATCTTTTTCGAATCTTACCTCCATTTTCTGATTTTTGGTGAATTTCTAAAGATTAATTTTTAGAATTTAATTTATTATATGCCGATCACGTGATTTCGTTTTCTGGTACTTTAAATAGATTTATCGTCACGTGCATAACAACTAAATAAACAAAAAATATTTTTTTCCTTGCTAATGCGGCAGACGATTGGACATTATCCAAAAAAATACTAAAATACAGTAAAAGAAATGTTCTACAAACTGTACTATATTAACTGTACTATATTCTTTAGTATTCTTTATATTAGATTTAATTTGAATATTTTCTTCTACATTATTTTGTCTATAAAATTATCCTTTACGATTTTCTTATAAATATATATATATATAATTGGCATGAATTGCATACATTGACCGTTGTATTTAATTTGAATGTACTCCGTAGCGAAGTACGGGTTTTCAGCTAGTAATAAATAAATGCAATAAACAAGCAATCCAAACTTAAAACAAGCTCATTCGTGCCACAAGTCCACGAGCGCTTACGAAGCCAGGCAAAAATAAAATAAATCGCCAAATTTGGCGGCTGGCACATCTGCACCGGTTGGTGAAACATTTGCTGTAAAACGGCAGATTTTTAACAAACACTTAAAAAAATGAACCAGCACCTCTTGTCTACAAAGAATAACAAAGTTATAAATGATTAATTAATAACATAAAACAGAAAAACTGAATTGCTATGCACGAAACAGAATTAGAGTGAAGAAATACTAACCAAATTTATTCAGCCCAATTTTTTCCATGTTTTTATTAGCTAGCTCTATTGTTTGTTTGTGTGTGTGTTTGTCCAGTACAAATCTTGCAATTGATTTCTAACTCACTTCCCGACCAGGTAGACATTTGAAACTTTTAGAAAGGTCAAAACACGATGACAATGTATTATTTTAATATTTTTAGCCCTCTTTAAGCAGCATTGAATTCATTTTCAGTTAATTTTGTTTTGTAGAATGGTGCAGCCATCTATCGGCCGCGACGGGAGAGAAAAGTTAAACGCAAGTGAACTTCCAATTCTCGAGCTAAATGTTTGATTACACATTTGATCATTTTCTTTCAAGTGGATGAGATAATTCATCAAAAAAAAATTTTTAAAGTATTCAATAATACATAGAAGTATCAAGTTTATATGATTCAACAGAAAATTTAAAAACGTGGTATATAAAAAGTTCTTCTTATCTTGTAATTATTTTCTTTTTTGTACATCCAATGGGTAACGGAAAAAAAATTAGCATGTGTGCTTTCAATTCTGGTGACTACAGTCAACAGCAAAACAGTAAATAAAGACTTTTGAAAGAAATACTTCTGTTTTCCCGATAAGGTACAGATATGTTTCACGCACCTTTTTCAATTTGGCGATTTTTTTTATGTTTGGCGATTTTTTTATTTTTAGCGATTTTTTTGTTTGGTCTGGCAGCCATGCGATTTGGCGTGATGTTTGTTTTTTTTTGCAACCCTGAATAGGTGTTGTGGTATTGTGTAGTGTTTTTGGAAGTTTAATATACCGGTGTTCGATATTTTTCTTGGCGTTTCATAGTAGCGGTTTAGGATTTCTGTAATGTTTTTGGAAGTTTAATGTCTTCGTTTTTTGATATATCTGCGTATGTTTTAAATAGATGTTGCGGATATGTGTAATGTTTTTGGAAGTTTAATGTCTTCGTTTTTTGATATATTTGCCTATGTTTTAAAGTAGCGGTTGAGCATTTCTGTTTAGGTTTTGAATTTAATATAGCCGTTTTTAGATATATTTGCGTATGTTTTAAATAAGTGGTTGAGTATTTCTGCTGAGGTTTTGAAGTTTAATACAGCTGTTTTTAGATATTTTTGCGTGTTTTAAAGTAGCGGTTGAGCATTTCTGTTTAGGTTTTGAATTTTAATACAGCCGTTTTTGGATATATTCGTGTATGTTTTAAAGTAGCTGTTGTGGTTTTGTGACATGTTTTTGAAAGTTTATTATTGCCATTGGTAAGTTTGTTTTGAATTTATTTTTATATTTGAGTTGTTATTGATATTTTATGTATATTTGCTATTTTAAGTGTAAAATGTCCGCGTAGGCCTGTTTTGGCGACAAGTTGGCAACAAAATTTTTTTGACGTCTATTTGGCGTCAAAAAAATTTTTTCGCCAAATTGTCGCCAAGGGAGGTGCGTGTAATACATCTCTTCCTAAGATAATACATCTAGGTATACGTCAAATTTTAAAAAAATAATAAGTAAAATTTTGAATTTAAATTCTTTAGATAATCTCAAATGAAAAATTCTGAGCCAGAAACATAAATATCCCTTCCAATTTGTCATCTCGACCTAGTATTTCCCTGGCGAAACCGCCCTTGCCGACCGTAAGCAATATCTGGTCCAAAATGTTTTCGCACAAAACGTAAAACAGCCGATAGCCGACGAAACCTTTCAATTTTCTTTATATATTGCTCCTGGAAAGAAGGGTTTTAAATTATTTTTAAACCCTTGCCGAAATGCAGCTTTTCTAAACACATTTCTTTCGATTTCACGAATTAATAAATACTGGCTTTAAAGGGGAAAAATTATCGTCTAAATTTATCTCTATGGGCTGGGAGCAAAAATTCTTGTCTCCAAAGCTGATATTGATGTCATATTTAGATGGTGTATTTCATTCAGCATAATCTTTTTCGTGGTAAAATAATGCATGTATGCGTGTAAAAAAAATCGTAAATGTTCCCTATGAACGTTAGCATGGGAAGCGACAGTTCTTGTCTCCAAAGCTGATATTGACGTCATATTTAGATGGTGCATTTCATTCAGCATAATCTTTTTCATGGTAAAATAATGCATGTATGCGTGTAAAAAAAATCGTAAATGTTCCCTATGAACGTTAGCATGGGAAGCGACAGTTCTTGTCTCCAAAGCTGATATTGACGTCATATTTAGATGGTGTATTTCATTCAGCATAATCGTTTTCATGGTAAAATAATGCATGTATGCGTGTAAAAAAAATCGTAAATGTTCCCTATGAACGTTAGCATGGGAAGCGACAGTTCTTGTCTCCAAAGCTGATATTGACGTCATATTTAGATGGTGTATTTCATTCAGCATAATCGTTTTCATGGTAAAATAATGCATGTATGCGTGTAAAAAAAATCGTAAATGTTCCCTATGAACGTTAGCATGGGAAGCGACAGTTCTTGTCTCCAAATCTTGGAAAGTGACGTCACACACTGATGGCGCACATTTTTTACTCAAAGACTTATGCTTGCTAATCAATTCTATATATGGAAAAAAATATTATTTTTATGGACGTGGATATTAGCATGGGAAGCGACCTTGTCTCTAAAGTTTTGAAAGTGACGTCATACACCAATGAAGTACATGGTACAGTCATAATCCTATTCACACTAATCAAAAGTATGTAGGTGAAACAACAATATCTTTTTTTTTTCTATGGACATTAGCATGGGATGCGACAGTTCTTGTCTCCAATGACGTCACACTCCGATAGCACATATTGTTTAGTCATAATCGTTTTCTTGAAAAAAATTTGTCAAGTACTGCGTGGCACCAGTTTTACGATAAATAAATAATTAGTTTGTTCTATAAAGAACATCCGGCATTTGTATGAGAATTCAATTTGTGTGGGATACTAGGATGTAAATTCCAAAATATAACCTGTCCTTCCCGAAGTTTTACTAGGAGGTAGAAATTATCAACGTATTATCACGAAAAATGGTTGCTTTTTTAAATTCAGTAGTTCTAATATCATGAAGATGTATGTATGTATGTATGTATGTATGTATGTACATACATACATACGTACGTATGGTATGTATGTATGTATGTATGTACATACATACATACGTACGTATGGTATGTATGTATGTATGTATGTATGTACGTATGTATGTACGTACGTACGTACATACATACATACATACGTACGTACGACGTACGTACGTACGTACGTATGGTATGTATGTATGTATGTATGTAAATTATCAACGTATTATCACGAAAAATGGTTGCTTTTTTAAATTCAGTAGTTCTAATATCATGAAGATGTATGTATGAATGTATGTATGTATGTATGTATGGATGGATGGATGGATGCATGCATGTGCAAGGTGCGCCCATAAAGTAACCGGACAATTTTTTATAAATAAGAAAAATACTGCTCACCTTCAAATAAATTTATTTAATTCAAAATAATTGCCAAAGGAGTCTATACAATTTTTCCAACGTTTCTTCAAGTCGTCGAAAGACTGTTTATAGGCGTTGGAACTGACCGTTCGCAAAATACGCGTAACATTTGATTTAATATCCGAGACCTTTTCAAATCTCTGTCCTTTCCTGGCCATCTTAAGGTTCGGAAAAAGGAAAAAATCAGCTGGTGATAAGAAATAACCCAGCAACTTTCAGACATGCTTGGGATAAGCAAAGAAAGCTGTAGATAAATTTTAATTGAAAATCTGAAAATGAAAAAAGTTTGTGCACGATTTGTGCCTCGGATTTTGACAAAACAGCAAATAGAAGACAAAAAAACTTGCTGTGAAGATTTGCTGGCTACTGCGCAACAGGACAACAATTTCTTAAAGTGAATTTTAGCAGGAGATGAGACCTGGTGTCTTCAATATGACCCCCAAAAAAAGACAAAGTACACAGTGGAACGGACCGTCTTCTCCCATACAAAAAAAAAAGCACGGATGTCAAATTCAAAGACTAAGGTGATTCTGATTGTATTTTTTTATTACAAAGGACTTATTCACCACGAATTTATTCCTGAAAATGAAACAATTAATCAGTATTTTTACAAGAATGTGCTTTTTCGATTAAGAAACTGGATAAGGCGAGATAGGAAGGAACTGTTTGATTCTGGGAAATGGTTTCTTTTACAGGACAATGCTAGGCCCAGTACAACAAATTTCTGTACAACAATATCTTGCTAAGCATTCAATTACGGTGATAAATCTCCCAACATATTCTCCCGACTTATCGCCAGCTGATTTTTTCCTTTTTCAAAAGTTTGAGATGGCTATGAAAGGACAGAGATTTGAAAACGTCTCGGATATAAAATCAAATGTTACGGGTATTTTGCGAACGGTCAGTTCCAACGCCTAACAGTCTTTCGATGACTCGAAGAAACGTTGGAAAAATTGTATAGACTCCTTTGGCGATTATCTTGAAGGAGATAAATTAATTTGAAGGTGAGTAATATTTTTCTTATTTATAAAAAAACTAGCTGAAAACCCGCGCTTCGCTACGGAGTACATTCAAATTAAATACCACGGTCAACGTATACAATTTATGCCAAAAAATAAATATATATATTTATAATAAATGCGATGATCAATGTATACAATTGATGTAAAATATATATCTATCTATATATATATATTTATAAAAAAATCGTAAGGGATATGCATTTTTTTTGATAATATCCAATCGTCTGCTGCATTAGAAAGAGAAAAAAATATTTTTTTTGTCTATTTAGTTGTTACGCACGTGACGATAAATTTATTGAAAGTACCAGAAAAAGAAATCACGTGATCAGCATTTAATGAATTAAATTCTAAAAGTTAATCTTTAAAAATTCACGAAAAATCAGGAAATGGAGGTAAAAATTCGAAAAAAATTTCATTTTGAAGGAATTTTTATGATCTTTCTCGTGATATAAATTTTATAACCCTCAATGTATTATTTTAAATGCAAACGTAAAAAAGTTTAAAAAACAGCTTAAAAATTTAATTTAAAAAAATCTAAGAATTTTTGAAAAATCTTTCTTAATGCACCCCTACACTATTAGAAGAATCGCCATGCAAAATTTCAGTTCTTTAGGTCCAGCGGTTTGGTCTGTGCGTTGTATGTCAGTCAGTCAGTGAATGAATGAGTCAGTTACGGAACTGTTTTATATATACAGATAGATATAGATTAAACGTTTGTCACTTGGAGAAACGTTTAATTGACAAAACGTTTACAATATAGACGTTTACAATATAAACGTTTACAATTGACAAATGTTTATAGATACACATTGGTATCTCAAAATTAGAGTAAGAGATGAAATAAAAATATAAAAATAAAAAAAGGATTTTAAGTAAAGAATGTTTTTTTAATTATTTTAAGCACCTAAAATAATATTCAAATTAATATTACGTTACTTAATAATTGTGTGCACGTCCGCCATCTTGGATTTTTTGCGCCAACTTGGCGATTTTACCGTGTTTTGAGGAGTGGAAAAATTCTCGCCAATGTGTTTTAAGCGGTGTTTTCAAAACGCTGGACTTTAGCTATTTTAATATTTCAGCTATTTTAATAAAAACCACCTGTTTAAATTATGAAACTTAGAAAAATTTTTGAAAATCATTTAAACGTTGGACTTAGATTTATTGTTGGGTTTTTGATAAAAACCACTTTTTTCTGAAAAAATCGTTCTCAAATATTGGAAATTTTGGGTTTGTCTTTTAGCTTTTTTAATAAAAACGACCTTTTTAAATTGTGAAACTTAGAAATATTTTTGAAAAATCATTTAATCGTTGGACTGAGATTTATTTTGTCATTTTTAATTAAAAACTACCTTTTCAAATTATGATCCATATGAAAATTTGGTCAAATGAATTTTACTTACAGATAAAATTTCAATGCCATCTATTCAGTTTGCCCTAACATTGACTAATAGCAATGAATCACTAAAATATTATGCCAATATATTGTTAATTAGAAAAAAATACAGCATTTTCGTACCACCTAAATAACTTGCAATTTAAAAATTATCTAAAATTCAGCTTTGAAAAATGTAAAATAATTATGAACCCATAAATTTATGGTGAGTAACCAGATCCTCTCTTTTTTTTCTTTTTTTTTTGTTGTTAGGGCATTGTGGTAATGAAATTTTACTTCAGATTTGACCTTAACCAAATATTTGGTGCATACAATAAAATCGGGACAAGGGTTATTTGACCATTTATCCTGCTGTGTTGGAAATAAGAAAAAAAAAAACCCTTTTCCTAAACCAATAACTTAACCTTAACTAACTTTTATAGGACCTTAACTAACTTTTAACCGCCATGTCCGTACGTACGCACGTACGTACGGACATGGCGGATCGAAACCCAAATTTCCTGGAAGCCATTGTCACGAGTGACGAGACCTAGTGACTGAAGTACGACGCCGACGGAAAGCGTCAGAGTATGGAGTGGCGGAGTCCAGGGTCGCCGAAAATCAAGAAGGTGCGAAGTGAGAAATCCCGCATCAAGACAATGTACGTGGTGTTCTTCGACTCTGGGGGTCTCATCCCTAAAGAATTCCTCCCTGAGGGCACCGCATTAAATGCCGCTAAGTACGTGGATATACATAAACGTCAGCTGCAACTTATCAATCGGGTACGCCCCCAGTGCGCCAAGCAAGGCAACTGGACCCTGCTTCGTGATAATGCCCTGCCACACATTGCCGTTCTGAAGCAGCAGTTTCTGGCCAACAGGCGACTTGTGTCCCCGAATCACCCACTCTACTCCCCACACTTGTCTCGCCCGGACTTTTTCTTGTTCCCCAAATTAAAATCAGCCCTGAAGGACAGCAGGTTTTCGGACATTTCGGACAGCCACGGTAATGCTACTACCCGGCTGAAGGCCCTCAATAAAGACGACTACGGCAGGAGTTTCCAAGACTTGTACAGCCGTTCCCAGATGTGCATTACCGCCTACGGGGATTACTTCGAAGGACAGTAACAGCTGTTTCATGTAAGACAACAACCCATTGTAACTATAGACACATTCACCGAACTTTCTGGACAAAGGTTGTATAATAATTTAGTAAGTATTACATGTGACGGTGCAACAGTTCTAATGCGTAAGAAGGAGTAACCGAAGGAGGAATGGATGAGACATCGATTTTCCTCTTCGATAGTTTGGCGCTGCGCTAATCACAGACTCAAACTATCTATTAACGGTACTGTTAAATGTGTTTCCGGTACTGAGAGATTGAAATCATTTATTGACAAGTTTGCATTGTACAAAGTACGTGGGGAAAATGCTAGATAACTAAAAGAGTGTGCGAGTTAGCTGAATTGAACTAGAACTAGTCGAATTTTAACCGCGCGATGGGTTGCATCAAGTTTTCGAACAGTTTCTGCAGGTTTAAATAACTATGAGGCTTTGGTGAAACATTTTCAATATGCGAACACTAATTACACGAGTGATGCTAAAGAAAGATGTACATATGAAGGATTAGAAAAGAAAACTACAACATAATTCATCATAGATTTGGGACTAATATGTGATGCGCTTCAAGAATTGAGTGAATTAAGCTTCGATTTACAAGACCTTGATATTGACTTGTATAAGGCGAATGAAAAAGTAAAAACTGCAGGACAGGTTTTTAAAGAAAGGCAAAACACTCTTGGATCATACTACAGATATTCTATAGAGCGGTTTTCATGGAATTGAAATTCAAGAAGGAGGTTGTAAAAATGACTCTCCCATCAGTCCAGAAGAAATTTATGAAACTTTGAAAAATTCATAGGAAAATTGATTGCTTGAAAGTGAAAATGCTGAATTAGTACGAGCGGCTAAAATACTTAATATGAAATTATGGCCTGATGATATTTCATCGCAATTAACATTTGGAGATAACGAAATGCGATAACTGTCTAATAAATTTAAATTGAATGAGAGAGAAATTATGAGTTGATTTTTTGTGATTACACTGCTGGCCATTAAAACTGCAACACCGGGAAGAAAAGCAAATAACAAAACTTTACTTTTTGTACGTATACAGCATAGTAGGAAGAAAACATGATTAACTTTGTGGGCAATTTGGGGGTATACAGGGTCCGAAATGAGTACACACAGCTGCCACCTCTGGCAGCTAAAACGGCTCTAACCCCGTTAGGCATCGAGTCGAACTGAACCTGGATGACAGATACGGGCAAATCATTCCATGCTGCTTCAAGTCTATGCCACACGTCATCGATCGTAGTGGCTGGGGATCGGTGGCAGCCCAGTCTCTCAGCAACCCGTGGCCTAGTGTTTTCAATGGGTAAGAGATCTGGAGAACGTGCTGGCCAGGGCAACAGCCGAACACTCTCTGTGTCGAGGTAAGTCAGGACACGACGGGCACAATGCGGTCTTGCGTTATCTTGTCGAAATATGAAGTCTCCGAGGCCTCGAATATAAGGCACAGCCACCGGCCTTAAGATCTGAGTACTGTAACGCTGGCTGTATAGATGACCAACGATGCGAACAAGAGGTGTTCGTGTCGTGTACCCAATGGCTGCCCATACCATCACACCAGGTGTAGGGCCCGTTGGACGATATCGAATACAAGCGGGCCACGTGCGTCCTCCTCGGTGCCTCCTCCAGACACGGAATATGTCCATCATGATGCTGCACGCAGAACCGGGATTCGTCGACGTGGTGCCTTTCCTGTATCCAGTTTCGTCGTTGGGAGCTCCACTGTCGCCGCGCGTCTCTATGCTCATCTCGTGTAAAGGGAAGCCGTAATAATGGTCATCGTGCGGACAGTCCGTGCTGCCCCAGACGTCGTCGCATTGTTCGTACGGATACTTGTGCTGCAAACGAGCCCATTTCCTGACTCGAGGTCCGTGATGTGGCTGTGCGATCCTGCAAGGCCGACCTGGCAACATGTCTGTCCTCTCGGGCGTTGGTGGTGGGATGACGTTGGGATCCTGCATGGCGTTCGGTATGACCCTCCTGAACCCATCGATTCCATATTCGTTGGATTAAGACGAATGCGAGTAGCAATATCGCGGAATGACAATCAGCACTCTCGATAGGCCACGATCCTGTCGCTATCGAATTCCGACAAGTGATGGTATCCGGTTCTCCTTTTTATACGAGGCATAGCACGATCTTCTCACAAACAACCAACATTCGAATGCGATTTCCGAATGAGAAACCCGACGTCAACATGAAAGGTGGTGCTCGGCTTCATCTGGACCACGCCCTCGGGAGCCTTTCTTGCTATCGATTGGGGCAAGGAATAATGCTAATGGCCATAAGGTGGAGACAGTAAAGATAGAAAAGTGATTGGAGGTCCCTACGATCCACAATCTTTAACAAAAGTAAAATTATCAGAGTAGACTCTGTCATTTGGC
Source organism: Dolomedes plantarius (assembly GCA_907164885.2). Classification (NCBI taxonomy): domain Eukaryota; kingdom Metazoa; phylum Arthropoda; class Arachnida; order Araneae; family Dolomedidae; genus Dolomedes; species Dolomedes plantarius. The sequence continues at coordinate 1,711,745 of OU015496.1, forward strand.
TAGGAGGAAGTTTAAGGATAGGAACTAAGGAGAAAGTTTAAGATTCAGACACAAATATTTTTTGCCGTAGCCATGCTACGCATTATCTTTAAAATTTTAAAATATTTTATACCGTGCAAGTACGTATTGATTTTTGGTTTATATATATATATATATATATATATATATATATTAAAAAAAGGAAAGGGAATTAACGAACAAGAACGGCACGAGGTCGTTTCTTGTTCTCAGATGCGGCTGGGTCATAGTCGAAGTTTTCCAAAAAAAAGTTCGTTATCGATGTTTTCAAAGAAGCTTGTAGCTAATTTTTTACGGTAATTTGGAAGAGTGAGCAGAATTAATTCATTTTGAAGATAAATGTTCCTAAAGTACCATGGTGCGTCAACAATTTGTCTGACTGTTTTGGCATACTGTGAGGTGATTTATGCTGGAAACTGCTGCATATGACCAAGCGTACGTTAAAAGAGGTCTTAAGAAGGATTTGTAGATGAGCAATTTATTCTTAATGCATAATTTGCTATTTCGAGCGATTAAGGGGTAAAGAGATCTTCTAGCTGCTCGAAATTTAATCCGACTCTGTATTATGTGGTGTGAGTCTTTTATGAAGATGGACGCCGAGATGTTTAACAGTGTCTGACCAGGGGATAGTAGTGTTTCCTATTTTGATATTAATATTACGATAAGATGAGTTATTTTTATCAGTGAACATGACAGCTAAGCATTTATCGGTGTTGAGTTTGATTTGTTGAGCCAGGTGGAGATGCGAGTTATATGTTTGTTAAGAGTGGTAACGGCGTATTTAACATTTTTATTGGTACAGTAGATGGCGGTGTCCTCAGCGAAGATGGCTAGGTTAGAATTAAGGGTAAATCGTTAATGTATAAGTTGAACAATTGAGTTGATAAAATCGCGCCTTGGGGAACTCCACTAAGAATGGGTTTTATATTATTAATTTTGACTTGGAACGTAAGAAATGATTAACCTGGTGATGTTATAATTGATTATGTTATTAATTAAACCGGGGATGTAAACTTTATCGAATGCACGTTGAATGTCGAGGAAAAGAGCAGCAGTAGAATTTTTGTTTGATTTGGCTTTGACTAGGTGTTCAGTTATTCTATATACTTGATGGGGGGGCCGAACTATACTTGATTCTATATACTTGATGGGGGGCCGAAAACCAAATTGATATGGGACGATGATATTATTTTCATTAAGGTGGTCATTAATTTCTTTAGCAATACATTTTTCTGTTAATTTACTGAGGGTGTTGAGTAGGCTAATGGGGCGATAAGTCAGGTGGTTTTCATGTTTGTGGATGGGAACAATTATAGAATTTTTCCAACGCGGGGGAAAATGAGAAACCCGGTGCGTAACTTTCATTTTATACAGAGTTTGAAATGCCGTTTCTCCCTCCTGCGTCGTTCGATTGCACGTAAATGCTAATAACTTGCATATCCCAGCATTATCTTCCTGTCATGCGAATTTGACGTTTGTATCATGCCTCCTTCATGGTACTGCAATTTTAAAGACCATCAGTGCATTTATGAGAAAAAAATAGCTTTTACTTTTAACAGTTACAAAGTCAACAATTCCAGTATCTCCAAGCGAATGCGAGCGAAAGTTTTCAATCGACGAAACTATTTCAGTCCACTTTATTCATTCCAAAAGTGACATGGCCTAATTGGAAAGACTTGTTTAATAGATTCAATGACGCAAATCAGAAACTCTAAGGCGATTTAAGAAAATCAAAAACTGGGATTTTCGCGTTTGTGGCAAAACTTGTATTAAAAACTAGTTAGGAAGAGGGAGAATTCAACCAGTTATTAGCAATAGAAAATGATGATGAAGGCATGCTTATCTATTGTCAACATTTTTTGGAGGCTCTCCATTCTTAATTCAACCAATGGTTTGAACACATACTTAAAATGAACATACACGATAGGGTTTTCGACCCTTTCTCAGGATCAAACTCGGAAGAAGCTGTAACATTACAATAAAAGTGAAGAATTAAAATTTAAATTTAAACACCGCTATCAACAGTTGTGGCTGTAAAAAGAGATACTGACACTTTATCCTGGATTATGGGCTGTGGCACAAACATTTTTAATAACGTTTTCTTCATCATATTTAGTGGAACTGCGGTTCAGTGCGATCACAACTAAAAACAGAAAGAAACTGGAAATTGATAATCGCGGTGATTTTAGCATGTTGCTGACTAAAACTGAGCCGAATATAAATAAATTGATTGCTCTGCACCAAGTTCATCCTTCTCATTAGTTTTACTGTCATTTGTAATATTTACAAAACGATTATTATCCTTCGTTATCTTAATTTCCCGTGTGTAATGAGAATGTAACTTTGGTTGATTTTAATAAATAAGTTTTTTATTTTAAGCTTCAAGTTGTCTTATTTACAACAACATATTTCTTTACTATGTTCTATATAAGTAGACAGATATATGCATAAAAAGGCCGAAAATTGCCATTGTATCTGTGTTTACTCGCATAAGAAGGTAAATTTCCAGGGGGGTGGCGCGAAATTTTTTCTCTGAAAAGGGGGTGGTCGACGAAATAAGTTTGGGAATCCCTGATCTAATGGATTCCCTTGTGGGTCTGTATCCCTACAAAGGAATATCAGGTGGTACATGCGCATTTTCTTCCATTTGTTAAATGTAGCTGTAAACAATGCCTGGTTGCTGTGGCAGAAAGACAACCGAAAATGAATGGATTTATTATAATTTAAAAGAAGCGTTGCTTCTAATCTAATTTACGGTGGATGGGATACATGAACAAGTAAGAAAGGTCGCCCTCAAAATAATTCCCCTGTTTCAGCGTTTTAACCTAAAAAAAGCAAGATCTTAACAGTCTCAAATGAATTGCTACATGATGGTGGGAAACATTTATGTGGTTCTTCCTTTCTTTTTTATATCTCTCTAACGGTCCAGGCACATTATAAAGTACGAGGGCTACTTCTGAATAACTCCTTTATTCTCTACGTAGAGGCAGACTAACATAGCCCGACTTGGGGCTTCCAAAATAATACACAACAGTACCGCAACCCGCGGTACTAAGAAACTAAAGGTCGCAATGAATCCCTCAGGCAGAGTAGGCATTTACTAACAATACACGTACACCTCGGCTCTGAGCTAATTCTCGAAGTCGTGCAGCCACCTCGGCTAAATACCAATACACGATCTATCAGTTAAACACCGCTATCACCTTCCATCAAGCTTGCCTCGCTCTCTCCCGTATCGCTACTAAAGTCTTGGGCTTTTGCCAACTCAGCGTGTGCCCTTTAAATAGATCAAACACCTGCGCCGAACTTACTTTGGCTGGCATGTACAGCGCTGCTTCCAGAAATTTGCATCTGAGCAACACGCGAACCCTACACATTATCCCAAAAAATCAGGTGGTAAATTTGCACTAAAGTGCAAAAACGAAAGTTGCAGCTGCAAAACGCATTATGTGTGTAATCGTTGTTCAGTACATTTATGTCCAGAGTGTTTGAGACATTCCATGAACAATAATGAACATTAAAATTTTTCTCATATAAATTTCATGTATATGTGTCAAATTGTGTTTACTGCATATAAGCCTCATTTGAGTTTCCTTTCATTATTCTTGTTTATAAGCCTATTTCAAAAGTATTTTAAGTGCTAAATATTTTTGGGGGGCATTTAAAAATAATTCATGCATGAGAGGGTTTCATTGTGGAGAAACGTGTTATTGCAAATCTATTGGTGTGACTTGTTTTTGCGGTATTGAATCATTGAAAAACTGTCTGAAGAGTTTCATACAAATGCATTTTAAGATCATTCAAATGGATTTTCAGCAATTTGCACATTATTTGACTTTTGCCGTGAACTAGAAATGCCTTCGTCGTATTGAAAGTGGAACTCTGAAAATCCTTGGTGATAATGCTGAATACGCGAAATATTATGCCGTATTTTTTCTGCAAAGAGAAGGTGAAAAATTCTCTCACTTCCAAATATGCCAATTTTAAAATATGATGAATTTTGAGAAGTTTTGTAGCATAAATCTGAGTTTTAGAAATTTTAAATTGAAATATTCAAATTAAAATAATCTTAGAAGAAATGCAAAAATAAAAAAGACAAAAACTTAATTCTTAAAATTGATGCAAAAATTTTAAAAAGATTTTGTATCGTCGGGATAAAAAGTAATTTGTTAGAAGTATCCACAAACACTGGAGACTAAATTGACAAAGCAATTTTTTTTCTGAAGAAATACGAGCTAATTTATTTAAGCTCTTAACTCAAATTGATTAACTTAAGATAGGTATTTGATTCAATTAATTACGAGACGTACCTCAAGTATTTAGCTAATGCTCTAAATTTATTTAAGAACACTCTACCTTTTTCATTTCTTTTAATCTATTTTGTTACAATCGATTACAAATTTATACATCACTCAACTTCTTTTATCTATACTTATATATAAAGAGAGAGCGATTTTGTACGTGGAGGGTAATCTTCAGAACCGATGCACCTATTTGAAAAATTCTTTCACAGTTTGAAAGGTACATTATTCCAGATGGACATAGACTATATATTATGTATATCTGATCAGTAGAAATAAAGTTTGGGGCTTAATCTCAACAATCTCCATTGTTTCCGCTACTGTCTTCTACCACTTTTTGTGCCGAAGATTTCAACGATCCTTAGCGTGGTGCTATCGCGGTGGGCTTCTGTTCTGACGCTAGCGTTTCGAACCTAGCCATTCTCCGGCACGCCTTTTTCTTTTAAAAATTTATTTTAATTATTAACTAACGTAAAATTAATTTAAGGTATTATTATGTTATTATTAAGGTAAAAAAAAAATTTACAATTTATTGGCTATCAACTGGAAATTTATTGGTATAATATTTTGTACAACCTGGACAAAGTCGGGACGGGCTGCTAGTTTTATGTAAAGAGAATAGAACAGCAATAATGGACTTTATTTCTTCAAGTAGTACAGTAGTACGGGACACAAAATTTTTCTCTCATTTAGAAGTTTTTTGTAATGAAATTTTAGTCATAATGCATGTATCAATTCATTATAATATGGGAATAAATTTTAGGAATTTGAAGTTTTTCCCTAAAAAATATTTATTTCAAAATTTTAAGCATGATTTGTTTTGCTATATCTCTTGAACCAGTAACTCTAATTCCCGTATTTTTCCACTTATGAAATTTTCAAAATATTGTCTACTCTCTAACGTTTTATAAAAAATTTTATTGATAACATCATTTAATAACTTTAAAGGGATAGAGAATCCCTTTTTCAAAGAAAGTCTTTTTTTAGGAAAAATATTTGAGGGTATTTTTCCTAAATAAAAAATTCTGAAGACAGTTTAAGGAAAAATAGAGCAAAGGAAAAAAAATTCTGTGGGTATCTTGCAAAGAATCTTAGATACCTGGTTTAAAAATGGCAAATCTTTGAAAATTCCATCCTACCAAAAATGGAATTTAAGTACAATAGAAAAAAATGTCTAGTTTCTATACTAATTCCAAGGAATTTAGTGAACATAAACCATAATTAACATAGCAGATTAATATTTAGAAAGTTATTTATTTACATTACTACTGCAAAATATGTATCATCAGACTATATAATATCAATTATTTATAGTGAAAAAGACATTTTTTAATGAGATTATGGCATTTATTTGTGACTGTAGCTAGGCAATTTCTCAGCCCTCAATCTTTTGCTTTTTTAAAATAAAAGACCATAACATCAAAATATATCATTGCTTTATGTTGGTAAAATGCATGTATAGTGATATGCAAACTACTAAAATTTTAGCGCCAATGAGCTTCCACAACATAGCAACACGCGCATGCAAGGGAATCATTATCTTCAACCGGGTGTTAGTTGTACATCATTTTCGCACAAGAAACCCTCCGTGCTGAAACATAGACATTTTCACCGACCACGATAAAATTACTTTGAGTACGTCAAACACGAAATTATAATATAAAGGGATTTCAATTAAGGTCAATTCGAGATCCAGTCGTTGGACTAAGATCAACCGGATAGCCATAGATTGTTTTAGACCGTTGTTCCTCAATATTTTTAGAGTCATGGACCCATTTTATAATCTGGTGAAAGCTATAGACCGCATATGATAATCACAGAGTGGGAAGACTCAAATTTTAAATGAATCAAATTTGTAAAATTTTACCTAAAACGCTTACGACTTATCTGTAATTCTGAGTGTCCCAAAAATGACCTACGAGTTGAAAAATCAATTAAAGAAAATCGGAAGGTGATAGAAATGTACGGTTTGCTGCATTCTGCTTAGGTAACCACGGAATTTATTCTCACCAATTTTCAAAATTAGTTGCAAAGTTCGTCAACAGATGGCGCTGCTGACCGGGAAAGTCTATAAAACAATGTTTTCAAAATAACCACCGTTTGCAACAACAACGTGGCGCAGTCTGAGGTCAAAATTCGCAGACGCCCGTGCAATCATTTCAGTTTGAATGTTCTGACAAACAGCAGAGATGTATTGTTCCAGTTCATCTACAGTTTGTGGATTGTGACGGTACACCTGGTCTTTGAAGTACCCCCAAAGAAAAAAGTCGAATGGCGTCAAATCTGGCGATTAGGGAGGCCAATCCATGCCATTTTGCGTACGCTTCTTGCTTTGAAAACATTGTTTTATAGTTTTTTCCCGTCAGCAGCGCCATCTATTGACGAACTTTGTAACTAATTTTGAAAATTGGTGAGAATAAATTCCCTGGTTACCTAAGCAGAATGCAGCAAACCTTACATTTTTATCACCTTCCGTTTTTCTTTAATTGATTTTTCAAATCGTCGGTCAATTTTGGGACACCCTATTGATGAACACAGAATTGAAGTACAGTAAGTTCTCTAGTTACGCGGATTCGTAGATATACGGATGTAATTTTCAGTTTTTAGCAGACTGCTTTAGCATGATATCAGTTCGTTTACGATGAGAAAAAAGAATACTTCGAGTGTACAAAAATCATTGAACAAATACTTCAATGCCCCATGAACGTCTGCATATTATCAGATTATTTTAAATTACATAATTATGTTTGTATAATATTAGTATTTTATAATATATTCGAGTACTGTATAATCTATATATATAAAACAGTTCCGTAACTGACTCATTCATTCACTGACTGACTGACTGACTGACTGACATACAACACACAGACCAAACCGCTGGACCTAAAGGGCTGAAATTTTGCATGGCGATTCTTCTAATAGTGTAGGGGTGCACTAAGAAAGATTTTTCAAAAATTCTTCTTAGATTTTTTTAAATTAAATTTTTAAGCTGTTTTTTAAACTTTTTTTGCGTTTGCATTTAAAATAAAACATTGAGGGTTATAAAATTTATATCACGAGAAAGATCATAAAAATTCCTTCAAAATGAAATTTTTTTCGAAACTTTACCTCCATTTCCTGATTTTTGGTGAATTTTTAAAGATTCATTTTTAGAATTCAACTTATTAAATGCCGATCACGTGATTTCTTTTTCTGGTACTTTCAATAAATTTATCGTCACGTGCGTAACAACTAAATAGACAAAAAAAATATTTTTTTCTCTTTCTAATGCGGCAGACGATTGGATATTATCGAAAAAAAATGCATATCCCTTACGATTTTTTTATAAATATATATATATAGATAGATATATATTTTACATCAATTGTATACATTGATCGTCGCATTTATTATAAGTATATATATTTATTTTTTGGCATAAATTGCATACGTTGACCGTTGTATTTAATTTGAATGTACTCTGTAGCGAAGCGAGGGTTTTCAGCTAGTATACTATATGTGTGTATAATTTTCGTATTTAAATAAAAAGCATTTCAGTGAAAATGATTAAAAAACTTTTCTATTTCGATATTTTGTCATTAATGCTACTGATCATCTTCCATCTACTCATCATCTTCCATACGATGATAGTTGAAAAGCTTACTTGAATCCAGCGGTTGGTCAAACAGACGCCGGCCACTCGCGCTCAATCAGTGGGACATGCGCTGCGCATTACCTGGTAAATTTCAGCTTACGCGATTTCGACATAAGTGGAATGTTCTGGAACGAATTAACCGCGTAGGTCGAGGACTTACTGTATATGCAATACACAGGAAAATATCGCCAGTCCATCACTTAATCATATATTTACGGAAAAGTCAACACCAAAACCGTAAAGATATAACTGTGACACTTGCATTTTACAATCTACTTCACAGAGTGACTACTGCACAGTTAGTAGATCTGATTGAATTCAAATTTAGAGGCTACTACTGACTGACCACGGAAGCAAGGTCCCTGGAAGCTGTTACGCATGCGCGAGAAAAGCTAGTCTACTTAGAAAATAGGGGAAAACGTCCTATTTTCGGATGTGTTTGTTTATGAAATACGGAATGTATTTCAGACAGCTTTTTGTCCGCAATCTTAAAGTTATTTTTTAAAACTTTATTTTTGATCGAATATTTGAATAACAATTTCAAAATAATAAAAAGATAGAAGCAAATCTATTTAAAAAATAGGAGTTTTATAGGAGTGGATATTTTCGGATTACATCACAATCAAAATTATTTAAAGCTACGTTTGCGGTGGTTCTTTTTTTTCTGACGTTTCTTCGGAGATTCAAATTTTGGAGTTTCTTCACCCTTTGCTTCTCTGCGTATTCTTTTTACACTGGACATCGATATCCCGGTCATTTCACTAGCTCTCTTTAGGGATTGCGAAAGTGGAACAATAAACATTTCCTTCTAGTGCTTCTTTATCACACAATTTAATAACATTGTGTATTATACGTTTACAATCACTACGGAACGGCTTATTCCGAGCAGTTGTGTTGGGTAAAGGATGCATTAATTTTAATATAATAATCAAAATAACAGACGAGGAAAAAGCAAGCAAGCGCAGTTAGTAACCGATTCTAAAGAATGTTGAGAGAATACGAGACTTTTCTCCCTCCTTCCTAAGCAGCCTTACCTAAAGCGTGAATAGAATCGTCTTGGCACTATGCCAACCGTGGTTCTTCGTACTGTGGTCGGACAGTACGTGGTTTTACTAAATTTTTAGGTAAACGCATGTATCTGTTGTAGTTTCAAATTAAAAAGTCTTGAAATGTGTATTTTACCACATGGGCGAGTTGTTGGACTAGAATCTCCTCCAAGTCGGCGAATCCCCTGTAATTGATTAACGGACGCCCAAGGGGTCTATGAACCACAAGTTTAGAAACCAGGCTTTAGATCTAAGGGATATAACAGTCCCATTAATTAGAGGCAAAGGATTTAATTAAATACACCCTCTGTTGCAAAGCCTGACGCCCGAGTTAGCAGCTCATAAATGTCGCTGGCAGCCACCTACACTACGTTACTGATATATAGACAAAGCATTTACCTCAAGTTAAATAAAGATAAAAATAACCGTTTCATTATTATTATTAAACAAATGCCAGGCCATTGACCATCAGGACATCAGACGACGGGCTCTCCAATTTTTTTTTTTAACAATACAGTTCAAATCGTTTAGTGCAGAACACTCGTCGAGATGGGCAGCAGCAGTCGTGTCTTGTCCAGAGTCACGCATGACGCAATCGGGTGAATTAGTCAAACTAAAACGAAACGTCGCGGTGTGGTCCCGCTCATTGCACGAAAAGAGCCGAAATTGGAGATGTGGAATTGTAGACAGTCGAAGAGAGGAAAATAATTGGAGATGGTATAATACGTAGATATGAAAAAATCAGGGGATGCGAGATCCAGAGAGACACAGTTGTGAAAAGAGCGATAAAAGAGGCTACAGCGAGCAAGACAGAATAATTGGAGTAGAATTTGTAGCAGCAATAAAATGACCCCACGTGCAGGGAGGTCAGCGTGGGAGAGTGAGAAGTTGAAAGGAGATATATAGATACGCCTACGAATCGAGGAATGGTCAAGAAGGGATAGGAGTTGTAAACCGCGAACCAATACGAAAAGGGGCTTCGAAATGAGGTGAAAAAAAAATGACCAATGGAAGGTTTATGGAGGTGGATCGGGAACTGGAAGCAAGAAAATATTTACGGAAGAAGAAGAAATTAAACACATATTGAGGATAGCCGGGCTTCGCCTAGCTACTCTCAAGCCATCCGTGTAACATATTTATGTACTTCGGGCCCCACAAAAGAAAAAAAAGCCCTCAAATGTATTAAATCAAAGTGAATAAATCAAATCAATTCCTTTCAATTTTCATTCCCGTCGCTGCCGACAGATGGCAGCACCACTGCAAAAGATGATCTGGTTTCTCAGCAGTGAGTGATTTTAGAATGAAAATATCTCTAACACTATTGAATTAACAGAATAAGTGTACGCAGAAAAAATTATCAGTTTCCGAAGCTCTTTCCAAATATGTAACATTTATGTACTTTCATGAGAAAAAAAATACACCGATTTTCCTGTATATTTGTCGGCCATTTTATTTTTCGAGGATCGGTGCACGCCCGGATGAGTTACGGTCACGTGATCCGACTTCTCCCTGTCCCTTTATTAGTATAGAAGATGAGACCGCTCCGATGAATAGAGACATTTTCGTGTGATATTTTAGTCGGAAAATTAATTAGTTGAACGAGGGTGTAAGTTCCCGCCGATCGGCCAGTAGTAGAATAAAAAGGTAGTCAGCGGAACTCTACGTGGAGATGACAGAAATTCTACTTTAAACGGTGACAATGAGTGAGCCTTGATGAAGTAGATGTGTACGACAGAGACCGTTATAACTACGCAATCAGTCCTGCCGACTGATAGAGCTTAGCCGGAGCCTCCGCAGATGCAAAGATGACGTTGAGAAACAAAGCCGAGCCCAGCATTTCGTGGAATATGAGAAGTGAAGACTATTGAGGCGGAATAGATGAGACGCAAACCATCTAGCCTGTCATCCTCGATCAAACTGCACGGCAGACCGAGAGCCCACAGCCCGAACCGATGCAAAGATGAGAAGAGTGAATCCCATACAACTACGTCAACGAACCGTAGATTCCAGAGCATACTCCAAAAGGGAGGCACGTCTTTTGTTATCCAATCTGTCTGCCTCACTTCGCTCAATTTAGAAATGAATAATTCATGAAAATATATAAGTATTTTAATATAGTGGTCACTGTACTGCGCATTGAATATAGGTGATACGAGATTAATGAGATTAATGATAAATTGATTGTATGAATTGTGTTGTCATACTTATGAAAGGTGAATAAGATGAAGTAACTTACAGATACACTCAAGAGCCAAAACATTATGACGACCCCTACATTTTGCAATGAATTCGACTGGATGACGTGGAAGGCACGTGATCAGGTGGAAGTGATATTTAACTGCTGCTGGAGAGTCTGAAGAATCATTCTTTCACTTACTTCTGTGTGTGATGGGAAAGGCTGCGGATCTAAGCGACTTTGATAGAGGGCAGATTGCAATGGCTCGAAGGCTCGGAACAAGTATTTCCGAAACTGCACGACTCGTGGGTTGTTCGCGACCTACAGTTGTTAGTACTTATGCAAAGTGGATGAATGACAGTGAAACCAGCAGTAGACGACATGGTGTTGGACGTCCACACGCTATCAAAGAAAAAGGACGTCGGAGACTGTCTCGCATGGTGAAGCAAAACCGGAGCCAGACAGTGGCTCAGCTGACAGCCCAATACAATGCAGGGCCAAGTAGAATAGTATTGCAGCACACTGTTCAGCGGACACTGTTGGATATGGGGCTACGCAGCATACGTCCCACTCGTGTGCCTTTGCTGACCAAGCGTCATCGCCAACTGCGCCTGCGCTGGGCCCGGGAACATCGCGACTGTTCCATGGATCAGTGGGATAGAGTTGCCTGGTCAGATGAATCACGGTTTGGACACTGTTGGACGAAACTGTTGGATTTGATTATGACAATTTAGTGAACAAAGAATTGTATGAATATAAAAGATAATTTTAATAATGGAATGTTGATAATTATACAAATAATATGCTTAGTAGAAAACGATAGATGGTGCAATTGATATATTGATGTATTATTTAGTAATTTTCAAGAAGGTAGTTATGTTGAAGTATAATAAGTGTATATCTATGTGTTTAATGTTCAATAAATCCATTTGTTATTCAAACTCAGAGTAATAGTGTGAATGTCACAACGAATTGGTCGATGTACTGACACTATGCGAAAAGAGGTTGATCGTGATTATACGGAATATATTGATTGGATATATATTGGATATATATATTGATTGGATATATAATGAATATATATTCCGTATCAATATATTATACGGAATATATTGATACATTAATAATTAATTAAAATACCTTCCAGATTAATTTCTCCGTCACACGAAACAAATAGTCATTAAGACAATCGTGCCTGGTCAAAAGTCTAAAGTCGACCACTGCATCGGCCACTGCATCGGAGTGCATCGTATCGAAGTTCAAATAAAGGTAAAAATTTCTATGTATCAGTAAATATACCGAACGATCATTTCTGTAGTAATTTTGAATTCAGTGATTACGTATAACCACCAAATTTTAAAATTTCCGGGTATTACATATTCTGAAAAAAAATATTAATGGGATTTCCTTTAATAACATTTCATGAAATTTTCAAAGAAAAAATTTCCTATTTAGCAGATGTATTAAATTTTTCGAACTTTTATTTGAATTATTATAAGCTAGTATTAATTTTATTATTCACATTATAACTCGTTATGCAGAAGCAAAAAAAATTAGAATTAGAATTTTAATTTTATTCCAAGAAGAATGCCGTCGTATGAATTTAACTTTCAACATTCTGAGGCATGGAAACAGATGTTCATAAATATTTCAAAGTGATATATCTTCGTGGATTCTAAGAGACAATAATCATTGAATTTTCGCTAATGAAAGCTCAAATTTCAAAGTTTGTAGCGAATTTTTATGCTTGAGATTACTGATGATAGAAATAGTAATCAAGTTTCAGTTCAGTCACTTGAAAAGGCTCACAATAGGAAATATTCAAATGTCGAAGAAGACACATTTAATATTTATAGCCCTCATTTAAATTGCATATTGCGTTTTAAAATATTTCATTGGAGTATAACGAATGTATTTATTTACAAGAATATGAGATAATAAATTGATGCCAGACGCATATAATTCGAAGCTAATTTCGTATTTTTATAAATCAATCTGAATATGCGTAGGAAATTTCTACTGATTACATTTCAAAAGGGGGGGGGAGTTATTTTTACCAGAAAAAGGATTTTTTGAATATTATACAGATGAAATTATGCTCTCTTTCCGGAATGTTATAAATTATAAAACAATATTAATTTATTTTTAAACCGCTTTTTTAACCAACCACCAACTCTTTGAACACATCAAAGACTTAAATAATATAATACCAGATATTTCTTCCTACAGCTTCCTGCCAAGAAAATATTATTAAATTATACTAAGTAGGAGCTTCTTAGTATAGCAACGCCGACAAGTATGCTAGACAGAATATAAATCATAAATTCATCTAAATTTTGCATCTGTTTTCTGAAAGAAGCTTGTCTTTTTTTCTTTTGGGAATTTTATTGACTGTGTTTTATCAGTCACCGGTAAAAATTTAATGTTTCTCCCACTCTGCAAGAGTTTTAAATATTTAAGTTACACCTATACGCGTGTATTTCTATATGACTTGCCAAGGCTAAAAGCTTTATAAAATCCTATTTATAAGGGAAAATTATTCCTTTTGGAAGTCTTAAACTACCTTAGACATCCTCCACTTTGAAGAGATAAACTTACCACTAGATTGAGAATCATGTCTTGGATCAACTGCTTTTTCTATTCCTCTTTCCTATTCAATCATCTTCCAGATCTTCATTTCTCAACTTTACACAAATTGTTCAAAATCCTTCATGGAAAGGCTAAGCCCAGACATATTACCTCGCCTCTCTTTTGGCGTATTTGTCGTTCTACCACATGTTCAAGAGCTCATATTTAAGACACAACTTAAGTAAGTCGCTCCTAGGTTTTGTCCTTCCATTTAGATTGTGATACCTTGTGTTCGTAAACGTTAGCCTTCTTACTACTGTATGATCCATAAGGTTTCATAAAAACAACACTGAAATTTCTGTAATTGAAGCATGATATCGGGGGATTGGAATTTCTTTGACCTTGGGAACTAATTTAATGTCTTTATATTATCGCCAAAATTTTACACAGTTAATGGTAAAAAGGTAAAAGTAGTAAAGAGTTGGGCCTCCTCTGGCCTTGATAACGGCTGCCACACGACGAGGCATAGATTCAACAAGTTTCTGGAAACGTTCCACGGGAATGGCTTGCCAAACATTGGCTAAAGCTGTCCATAATTCAGTAAGGTTCTTTGGTGCTGTGTGATGGCCTTTCACGCCTTTTTCCCAAACATCCCAAAGATGCTCAATAGGATTTAAGTCTGGGCTTCTAGGTGGCCAATTCATGACAGAGAAGTCAGAGGAATGCTCATCCAACCAGCCAGTAGCCAACCGGGACTTGTGAGAGGTACAGTTGTCTTGCTGGAAAACTCCACTACCGTGAGGATAACAGAACAGCATAAACGGATGGAGGTGATCACCCAGCAACTCTACGTACCGAATTGCATTGAGGGAGGTTGGTACACGCACCAAAGATCCCAAACTGTGCCACGAAAAAACACCCCAGACCATGATTGAGCCACCATGCCCTTGTACAGTTCCAGCCAGGCATGCAGGATCCATGGCTTCATGAGCCTGACGCCATATTCTCAGCCTCCCGTCGGCGTTAAGTAGTCGGAATCGAGACTCATCACTCCATCCTACTCGTTTCCAGTCCTCTACGCTCCAGTCTCTGTGCTTTCTTGCCCAGGCAAGACGTGCAGCCTGATGGCGAGTATAGAGCAATGGTACTCTCGTAGGTCGACGGCTCCCGAAACCCATACGGTGAAGCGAGAGTTGCACAGTCCGTTTACTGACTGCACGACTGGCACCGTCATTAAACTGGGTGGTAATTTGAGCTAATGTTTAGCTTCGCTGGCTACGTACAATACGCCTGAGCCGTCTCTCACCACGCACTGTCAAGGCTAATTGTCCTTTGCAGTTTGCCCGATCGCTAGTTTTTTTTCCACCATCCATGTATTCTTGGTATACTCTTGACACTGTCGACCTTGAAAATCCTAGCTGTCTGACGATTTCGAAAATTGAGTGGCCCATGCGTCGCGCACCTACGATTTGTCCGCGATCGAAGGCGTCTAAATCAGGCAGTTTACGCATACTGGCAATTCCAACAACTAATTCAGAACAACCACAGTACGCGCTATATATTCAGTTACCACAGCGCCCTCACTTGCGCATACATGATGCGCAGCGCTACACAATTTGCATGGGCTTTGCTATCCCTAATTCAGTGGCACTTCAGTGTATATAACGAGTTTTATGTACTACCCTTAATTAGAGGATTATTACAGACATCAATAGAGCCTTATTTGAATATATAGAAGCAAATCTCTTGAATTTGCACCGATTGCATGTTTTCTTAGTTCGTTGTTGGTAGTGAACTATATGGAGCTACGTTTCTCTTTTATTAAGCTTTTCTATGAGCTTTTCTCATTTATTAAAAGAGCTATAGAATCAAGATTACACTGCAACACTAGGCTAAGAAAAATTTTCACAAAATTTATAACTCATTAGTTGCTATGTATATTCATTAATGATGTATTGAAAGAATGATAAAATCTATTAAAAATGATCATTAATGAGTTAAATTGACTAAAATCGGCTACATTAAACTGACAGAATACTAATTAAGTTAACTAAAAATGAAGACAAATGGAAAAAAAAAAATTGATTTTATCTTTAATAGTTGCTCACAGTTTGATACAGATATAATCGGTAATCTTCTGCTGACGTGATGCCGATTTCAAAAACATTTTATGAATTTCTTTGTCCAATACATCAAATGACTCCAACACTCTCTTTTCCACTGTTTGTGTCGACAAAAACTTATTAATGACACTCATCGCTGATGTAGCATCTGAAATGGTGGAGATTTCGTCATCTGTGTGCTCCTCTTCATCAGCATCAGAAGAAGAACCCCTACCTTGAATATTGCATATATTAATATATCAATTCTTGTCATTTACCCCTACCCAAGGTATCCCTACCACCTACTACGTAGATGGTAGGGACGTGACGTAAGTTCTACCTCTGGATAGGCTTAGAAAAATCAGTAAAGAGTAGAAGGAAATATTTCTCAATAAATTAGTAAAATCTTTACCCACGCAATACCAGCTGACTTACAGTAGCTATAGCTACTATCTTATTCAAGTTTTTTATCATATTAATGAATTGTTTAATCCCATAATATTTCATTAAAATTTCTTTGTTGGGGTCTCATTTAGACATACATTATGCATTCAACTAAATTCTACTATACAATTTAAGTTAATCTATATATATAAAACAGTTCCGTAACTGACTCATTCATTCACTGACTGACATACAACGCTCAGACCAAACCGCTGGACCTAAAGGGCTGAAATTTTGCATGGCGATTCTTCTAATAGTGTAGGGGTGCACTAAGAAAGATTTTTCAAAAATTCTTCTTAGATTTTTTTTAATTAAATTTTTAAGCTGTTTTTGTAACTTTTTTAAAGTTTGCATTTAAAATAATACATTGAGGGTTATAAAATTTATATCGCGAGAAAGATCATACAAATTCCTTTCAGATCAGATCTTTTTCGAATCTTTTCCTCGATTTTCTGATTTTTGGTGAATTTTTTAAAGATTAATTTTTAGAATTTAATTTATTAAATGCCGATCACGTGATTTCTTTTTCTGGTACTTTAAATAAATTTATCGTCACGAGCAAAAAAAAAAAAAAATAGACAAAAAAACGTTTTTTTTCTTGCTAATGCGGCAGACGATTGGACTTTATTTTGTCTATAAAAATATCCCTTACGATTTTTTTATAAATATGTTTTTTTTACATCAATTGTATACATTGATATTCGTATTTATTATAAATATATATATATTTATTTTTTTTTGGAATTAATTGCATACATTGACCGTTGTATTTAATTTCAATGTACTCCGTAGCGAAGCGCGGGTTTTCAGCTAGTTCACTAATATAATTCCAGCCAGAAAGCCGAAAGTTTCGTCCTATCTAATTTAACCTATAGGATTTGGTTCTCTACTTAGCCTCCTTTGAACATTCTCCAGGGATTTGAGAGTCGAGATTCTCCGTTCGATATGATTCTCCGAAATATTCATGAATTTCTTTGCCAGGGAGGAATTCAGCATTTTTTATCCTCGCCAGTAAAAAGAAAGCCCTCCGAATAAAATGCGCATGAGAAGCCAATTTCGCTATTTAGACTGTGAAAATTGCAATTATTATTTCATCTCATTGTTCGCCATAGGGAAAATTTTGTCTAAAATATTCAAAAAACCTTGTTTTGAGAATCTAAATCTGTTTTAGTGCGCATCTGAATCAAAGCGCTTTCTAAGTGAATAACGCTTTTGATGCTGCAATTTAAATTTAAATTTAAGGGGATGGTGGACTTTCAAATTAACAAAAATCGAGCAAAAATTAGAATTTCTTTTGAGGGTGTATTAATATTTTAAAAGCATGTAAATATTGGAATAAAATGCATTTAAAATGTGTAGTGAAAAGAAAAATGAAAAATTGGTGGCTTTAGAGCAGTAAGTATTAAAGTTAGATAAAAAATTTTCTTTTAAATGACTTTTTCTCAAAATGAGTAATTTCCAGATTTGCAAGTCTTTAAAATGCTCCTCGCGTCATAATTTTTGTCGAAATTTTATGAAATTTATAATAAAGATTCCTGTAATACATCAAAACAAAGTTATGTATCCATTTTAGGATTCGAGGTAATTTAGGTTATAAAAGTTTAACTTTAGTGTAGAAAAGTACAAAAATTTCGCGAAAATTCAGAGTACAAGCATAAAAGTATTTTCTAAAAATTAACTATTCAACGAAAGTACAAAAAAATACATAACTTTATTCAGAAAGTATTTATAAGCAATATAAATGCAAAATTAAGGGGAAAAGTTTAAAATTGAGTCGCAAGGAGCATTTTAAAGAAGGGTAATTTAATTTAAATTCTTTAATTATAAAATATTTTTTTAAAAATATTTATAAAATTTTATAAGGTGTTTAATATTGTTATACTTTAATGAATAGATATACAAAATTTCATATCTCTGTGGTAAAAATTTCAAAAATCGTTTTGAAAGGTCCACCATCCCCTTAACATTTGTTTGTAGTATAAAAACTGCAAGAAATAGTTCTTGTCTTCTTGCTAACGCAGAATAGAGAGCCGAATGATGTAAAAAGGAAATAGGCAATGTAGTTATCGCAAAATTAGCATTTTAAGTGGCGTTAGATTAATCTGAAAAACCCCAACATGATTACTTACACACACACACATTTATATACTATATATATATATATATATATATATATATATATATATATATATATATATATATAGTAGCGGCCCGTCCCGACTTTGTCCGGGTTGAACAATTATCTATCTTAAGTAGATATTAGGTAGATTTAATTTATTTTAAAACCTCATGGTATACCACGCTTTTTGTTTCGTTTTTCTGAGGTTTTAAAATAAACTGATTCTCCGCATTTCCTGACCTTGAGAGACCTTCATATAATTAATTGTCCATGAGTAAAGCAATCTTTCCGTAAGTCGAAGTCCAATATATTTGTATGTTAGACCTTGGGATTTGTTGATGGTGATGGCAAAAGAATTTTTTATTGGAAACTGTAACGTAAGGCACTGAATTGTATCCGGGGTCCACCCGCATGTCGATTTTGATACGATTCGGTCCCAAAGCCTATCCCCTACAGAGTCCACACACAAAAAAAAACACGAAAAAAGCACCATAAATGGCACAAAAAATTTAATAATTTTTTTTTAATTAAAAATTAAAAAATCCGGCTACTTCAGGCAATGAATCGTGTCACACGCGTGCCGATTTTGGTACGACTCGGCCCCATAGTCTCGCTATCAGCGAGGACAGCCACGGAAGCTGTCGAAATAAGCAACTTTTAGAGGCAAAATCCTTAAAACATTAATTAAAAATACTCCGGGGCCCGATTTTCAAAAAATAATATGCCTATGTTTTAATCTGAACTATCAACTATATCTATACATAATTTCAGCTCAATTGAAGCAATACTTTTTCACTTATAAAGGAACAAACATAGTCCTATTCGAAATAATCAATAAATTTCACAGTTTCAATGAAACACCCTAATGTTTGAATAAAGTTCAATAATTAAAGTTCGATTTACGCAAATTGTGCATAAAATTGTACATAAATTCAAAAACATAAAGTTAAATAAAGTTCTGTAATATTACACCAATAAATTTCCAGTTGATAGACAATAAATAGTAAATCTTTTTTTACCTTAAATGTCCAATAAAAAGCGTAGTTCCAAATGAAATTTTCTTCAATAAACCCTTAAACGTAGCCAATTTCAAAAATCCTTTTTGTATTTATCAATACCTCTTCCACTTGGATCTTTAAAATATTAAATGTTTTACTGATAATAAATGAAAATGTAGTTTCATGTGTGGTTATGGTTACTTGACTATGGTTGACAAAGGAAAAGTTGTAAAGGTGAAGCATCAGCTCAACATTTAGCCCAACATAACTTTCTTTGTACTGATCAGAGATACATAATATACAGCCTATGTCCATCTGGAATAATGAACCTTTCAAATAGTGAAAGAATTTTTCAAATAGGTGCAGTGGTTCCAGAGATTACCCTTCACATACAAAATCCGCTCTCTCTCTTTATATATTAGTATATAGTATAGATTATAGAAGTATAGATACACATTGGTATCCCAAAATTAGAATAAGAGATGAAATAAAAATACAAAAAAAAAATGATGTTCACAGCGGAATTTATCGTAGGTCCATTCTTCTATGAGAACATTAACTCGACAGGACCGGAAACATGTTCTTTTACCGGAGAGAAATATCGCCACATGTTGAACAGCTTTGTCATTCCGGCACTTCAGCAAAGACAATGCCTGGGGGAAATCATTTTTATGCAAGATGGAGCCCCTCCACACGTTGCTGTACGGGTGCAACAGCTGCTACGACAGAAATTCACAACAGAAAGAGTCACTAGCCGCTACTTTCCAACTGCATGGCCACCTCGGTCACCTGATCTTACCCCATGCGACTTCTGGCTATGGGGTTACCTTAAGTCCAAGGTGTATCAAGGAGTGGTCCAGGACCTGGCTACGTTGAAGGATAACATATCACGGACTGTACGGAAGATTCCTGCAGACATGTTACTTTCTGCTGTTGTGCATACTGTGCACAGAATGCAATATGTGGTCCACAACAACGGCAGCCACATTGAACCTCATTTGAATGCAAAATAAAAGGTAATTTTCGTATTGATTTGCATTTGTTAACACTCTATTTTCTATTACACAGCGCCAAATATTCCCCTAGCGGTGACTTTTGGAACTAATTTATTTTTTCGCTGAATCCTTCGTCCCCCGTCTTGTTTAATCTTCCTACAAAATGTGGCGTCATTCTCGCAAATAGATCGCGCTACAGAACACTGTGAGCACTGTCAGTTTAACTATGGCCACCCGGTATATATATATATATAATATATATATATATATATATATATATATATATATATATATATATATATATATATATATATATATATATATATATATACAGTCAGACCACTATTGAACGAACCTCTATTTTGCGAATTTCTTCATAAAATAGCCTCCAAATAGCGAAGTGCATTCTCTATTTAACAAACTTTTTCTTGTGATCCAATATATTTTTTCTCCATATTTCTCAAAATATTTCTGAACATTTCAAACTTATTCTTTATTTTAACACATTTTATGGTGATCAATTATTTCTTCATAACCTTGAACTGGTTTTACCAGTGCCCTAACACACCGAGAGCAGTAAAGTCGCTGTCATTCTTTACATGTCTTCAAGGAAGGGCAACCTTCATCCACACCCCCCCCACACACACACTACCCACTTCACTAGAAAAACTTTAAATATCCCCCTTTCACCCACAGTGGCGCTGTCCCATGTCTAGATTGTTGATCAGAGTCGTGCTGGTAAGCTCGTTTCTTGTAGCTGGAAAATGTCAAAGCGAAAGTGCTTATGCATCAAAGAAAAAAAATTAATTCTTCATGCGGGGGATAAAGACATGATGAAAAAGGATATTGCTTTAAAATTTGGTATTCCTCCAAACAGCTTATAAACCATACTGAAAAATCGTGATAACATACAAAATTATGATTCATCGAATTCTTGTTCAAAACGTTTATAAAAATGTGTCTATTAAGATGTGGTTGAGGCAGTTTTGATGTGGATACACACAATACGAGATAAAAATGTTCCGATCTCTGGGTCTTTCATAATTGAGAAAGCCCTTCAATTTGCGAAGGCATTGGGGTACGACGAATTTCAAGAAAGTAATGGATGGCTTAAAAAATTTAAGAGAAGACACGGAATTATAGAAAAAGTAATATCTGGTGGAAGTAAAGACGTTGATGATAATGATAGGGAAATTTGGATAACGGAGACACCGAGAAAAAAACAAATTTGTCGACTTAGATGGACGGTATTGTGACTAGAGATGCCTCTGAGACATAACCGGCGACAGTACGAACAAATTTCGGACTTTGAGAGGGGGTGTATAGTAGGCCTCAGAGAAGCAGGTTGGTAGAACAGGCATATCGGCCGCCACCTCAGTCGGAGCGATATGGTAGTTGCTCGGTGTTGGCAACAATGGAACACGGAAGGGATAGTCTACCGTCGTGGAGTTTCAGGGCGTCCCAGGAACACAAATGCGTACAATCATAAGAGCGGTCACGTCTGCAACAACAACGGCGCTAGAATCGGTTCGATTCTAGCGCCGTTGTTGGTGCGGACGTGGGAATGTCTGGAAGGTGTCATCCGGTGGTATCAAGGGAAACCAAACGGGGACGACTGGCCGACGCAGGTATAAGGAGCCGACGTCCATTAAGACGCCTACCACTGACCGCACATCATAGGCAGTGTCGAGTGGATTTTTGGCGACCTCGGGCAAGCTGGAGTGTGACCGACTGGAGGCGTGTAATCTCCAGCGAGGAATCCCGATTCAGTCTCAATGCTGATGACCAGCGTACACGCGTGTGGAGACGGCCAGGACACCGGTCCGATCCGGCATTTGTTGTCGAGAGGCATACGGCGATTACACAAGGTGTGACAGTGTGGGAAGCGATTTGTTGAGACACACGATCACCTCTAGCCGTCTTTTAACGAATTGACGCACTTTGACAGGCACGCAGTTACGTGGACGAGATTTTAACGCCATTTGTGCAGCCTATGCTATCAAGTCGTCCAGGTGCCATTTATCAGCAAGACAACGCTCGTCCCCATACTGCGCGAATCTCACAACAATTTCTTCAAGGATATGACGTACTCCCATGGCCTCCCAGGTAACCAGACCTCTCGCCAATAGAGTACGTCTGGTACGTGCTTGGAAGACAACTGCAGCCGTCCCGGAATACTGGTGAATTAACTGCCCAGTTGCAAAGATTATGGCAAGATCTTCCGCAGGAGGTCATAGGTGACCTCATTGATTCGATGCCACGCCGTGTTTCTTCTTTTAAAGCTGCCAGAGGTGGATATATTACGGTCTGTTCTTCTAAATTTGTAATTATTTGCTTATCTCCTCTTACACTACATACATGTTAAGTTTCGTGATAGTAGCTCGTTTCCTTCTCGGTGTATATATTTTTTCTCCGTGCATATGACAGAGTGAATATATATATATAGTGTTTTTTTCTAAAAAAATAGGTGGGTATACTATGTTTTCTTAAATAAAGGTGCGTATTCTTAGTACCGTGTTTTCAAAGAATACGCACCTTTACCGGGCAACTAAAAATTTGCAATTTAAAATATATATATATATATATATATATATATATATATATATATATATATATATATATATATATATATATATATATATATATATATATATATATATATATATATATATATATATATATATATATATATATATATATATATATATATATATATATATATATATATATATATATATATATATATATTATATATATATATATATATATATATATATATATATATATATATATATATATATATATATTATATATATATATATATATATATATATATATATATATATATATGTATGTATATATATATATATATATATATTATATATATATATATATATATATATATATATATATATATATATATATATATATATATATATATATATATATATATATATATTATATATATATATATATATATATATATATATATATATATATATATATATATATATATATATATATATATACTAGTATATGACCCCCGTCAAAAATGACGGAATGTTGATCACCGTTTCCTTCTCATAAGAGTTCATACGAACAAACCAAAAAAGAAAGTATGAAGATTCTAAAGATATGATTTTGAAGACGATGGCAATTTTCTTCCCTTATGCGGTCCAATGTTGCGGGTTACTGGCGAGAAAGCCATCTTGCTTTTCTGTTTCTAATTAATCGACGTCTACGTTCAATAGGTGATTTATCATTTTCATCGGGCATTTCTGAAAACTGCACTTAAACAGCAGTAAACAACAAAACAAAACTAAACGAAATCAAAACTAAACCAAAACTGTTTCAAAAGTGAACGACTCACCGCACAGCAGACATTGCTGAAAACGATACTTAAACAGCAGTAAACAACAATAAAATAAAACAAAAATAAAACAAAAATAAACCAAAACTGTTTCAAAAGTGAATGACTCACCAGACAGCAGGCATAGCTGAAAACGATACTTAAACAGCTGTAAACAACAATAAAATAAAACAAAAATAAACCAAAACTGTTTCAAAAGTGAACGACTCACCACACAGCAGGCATAGCTGAAAACGATACTTAAACAGCTGTAAACAACAATAAAATAAAACAAAAACAAAACAAAAGTAGATAGTTTCAAAAGTAAATGACTCACGACACAGCAGGCGGGAATATGAAAAACCATGGATTCGAAATTCAAGTGAATGACTCAATCGAATAAATGATTCTTTTCAATGGATATTTTAATTTGAAGATATTTCAAAAACTAAACGGTTTTGGGCTAGGGTGTTGTTCACTTGAAATTTTTATATTTTTTAAAGGGCTTTCAAAATATGTAACTTCTGTGGTATTATTTTTCAAGAAAATTTTCAGAAAATGGCGTCGCAATGTTAAGATGTTCCCAACTTGGTCCGTCCCGGAATTTTTACCTACACTTTTCTACTCTAGGCTTTTATATAAGTAAAGATTAACAATGGATTTGTAAGTTTCTAAAAATTTCGATTAATTTAAGCTAAAATAATATTTTAAAAAAGGTGGGGATACGCCGTATCCCCCCCTATCCCCAGAAAAATAAGCCCTGTATATATATATATATATATATATATATATATATATACAACAGCAATTACATACTCTCGTTAAGTATAAAAATAAAACAGTTGCCTTATAAAACTTAATAAATAATTCAGAAGTCACTTTTACATTTCCTTCTAAAATATCATTTCATATAATGCATTATTTAAGAATAAGCTTTTCCATACAAGATATAGTTTTAAACACTTTCAGAGATAGTATGCAAAATTAAAACATTCGACAGACTAATGTAGAGAGAAAGCAAAATACTTCTTTAAAGTTTGAAATCGAGATTCGGCTTAACATTCAGGATTAAATATATATGCGAATTTCAGCTGTTCAGTGGTCTTATCCTCCATACAGCTACGATATCAACGTCACTGGGAATATATGTTATTTCTTTAAACAAAAATACAATTTCAACTCACTGTGCGTGTAATAACTCCAAATGTCGAGGGTTCCAGTTTATTTCACGTTTCTCCGACGTTAGAAGTTTCCAGAAAGGAAAATATGCTTGGAATTATAATGTATCTTATATTTTAATGCGTTATTTTCTCGCACTATACTTTTGAATTTTGGATATCTGGATAAAGCGATTTAGGTAATATCTAAGTAAGCCAATCTGTTTGACAAAATACTAGCTGAATACCCGTGCTTCGTTACGCAGTACATTCACATTAAATACAATAATCAATGTATGCAGTTAATGCCAAATATATATATATATATATATATATATATGAGGCTAAAATATGGGGGGCGACCTTAAAATAGGATTTTAATTATAAAGTATAGGATTTAGCAATTAAAGTCTGGGAATTCAAATAAGAGGCGTAATGCATTGAAGTGAAAATAGAATTAATGGGTTGACTTGATTCAATCTTCGAATAACCAAAGGGAGGATTTTAAGTAGACGCATAGCCTTGAAGTTTGGCGCTAAGAGAGGAAGGAACAAGAACATCCGGTATGACGACATGAATAAGTAATGAGCGTCGTTGCGTGTTAGTTAAAAGCTTAAGAACAAAGGATTTAATTTAGAGTCATGGAAGGTTAGGAAACGATAAGACATGCCGCTCGGCGTTACGTGATTTTTTTCGGGGGGATAGGAAGCAATCTTATTAAAATATGGAGCTGAGAAAAGAGATTTAATAAATATCCTTAATTAGTACTGCAGTTGTTGTCACTGTATTTGAGTTGTATTCTACATATTGCCTCTCCACCGGACCATCGTCGACTGCCAGGTAAAATGATTCTCAAGACGTTTGGATTCATGCGTAATTAAAATGAGCTTGAATAAACAAAATTCGGAATATATATATATATATATATATATATAATAAATACAATGGTCAATGTGTGCAATTAATGCCAAAAAAAAACAAAATATATATTATAAAAAAAATCGTAACGGATATTTTTATAGACAAAATAATGTAGAAGAAAATATTGAAATTAAATCTAATAGAACATACTAAAGAATATAGTACAGTTAATATAGTACAGTTTGAGGAACATTTCTTTTACTGTATTTTAATATTTTTTTTGATAATGTCCAATCGTCTGCCGCTTAAGAAAGAAAAAAATTTTGTCAATTTATTACGTTGTTATGCACGTGACGCAAAATTAATTTAAAGTATCACAAAAAGAAAAGAAACCAAGTGGTCAGCATTTAATAAATTAAATTCTAAAAATTAATCTTTAAAAATTCACCAAGAATAAGAAACTAGAGGCAAAGATTCGAAAAAGATTTCATGTCAAAGGAATTTTTAGGATCTTTCTCGTGATATAAATTTGATAACCCTCTGATTAATATTTAAATGCAAACTTTAAAGAATGTTACAAAAACAGCTCAAAAATTTAATTTAAGAAATTTAAGAAGAATTTTTCAAAAATCTTTCTTAGTGCACCCCTACACTATAAGATGAATCGCCATGCAAAATTTCAACCCTTTAGGTCCAGCGGTTTGGTCTGTGCGTTATCTGTCAGTCAGTCAGTCAGTCAATCAATGAGTCAGTCCATCAGTCAGTCAGTTAAGGAACTGTTTTATATATATATAGATAATTATTGTGCCCAGTAACTAGAGCAAATGCCCACAGGATAATGGCCTGCCGAGTTGGAAAAAATGTTGAGGCATTTTTAGAACTGGTGTTTAACTATAAGGTTGATTCTAACTAATTTTTCTAGGACATGAATCATGATTTCTTAGACTATAATTAGATTAATTAAACTTAAATATTTAGACTAAAATTATAATGACTGGATAGAAGGAAACAAAAGGTGGAAACGCAAGTTGACTTACAAACTATAGGGTGTATACCCGTAATTCATTGCTATACTGGTTGCCAGGGATAGTAAATCGTGTCCAAGTTTATAAATAGTATATTTAGGTCTTTACTGACCACCTTTAGCCCTTTCGTGGACCTTGGTAAGATGACTTCCAACCTACATGATCATAGGAAATACGCCTGCGGGAAGTTCTACGCAACTAAATGGCAAGTAAATAAACGGAATAGATGTTTATACCAGCTGACATTCCGTATAGCATTAGCTCGTCAGCTAATAGACGGATATTCTTCAAGAAAAAGGAAAGGTCGCTCTGCTGGCTTCCAAGCGAAGAATTGCGCAATTCCAGATGATGTGCGATTAGCCGGTGTGGGAAACCATATGCCAAAGTTGGTTTCAAACTATAGACGATGTAGGAAATGTAGCACAAAAGCACGAGAAAAGAGGACCCGCTACATGTGAGCAGAGTGTGATGTACCCTTGTGCATTGCAACATGTTTCTCATGTTTTTATGGCAAATAATCATCAGTAAATTGAATTTTTTTTATGTACGTAGATGGTTCCTTGGGAAGCATGCTCCCCACCTCTAAAATTTAAATTTAAATTTGAAATTTCGTAAAATAAAATATATTTCCTTAAATGGTATTGTTTAATTGATAAGAAAACACAAAAAAACTGGGAGATTTTCAAAAGAGAAATAAATGGCCAACGAACGGGTTAGTACATTTTTGCAGAATTGTAATAACTATGGTGGCTGCACAAATGCTCCTAGAGCTCCTGAATATCAGGGCTGACTCATGACCCTCCATTTTGTTTTCCAATATTGCAAAACATCTGTGATCCTACTTCTACAACGTAATATCCCTAGGTAATATCTGAGTTAAAACTTCCCCGTCCAGCTACTTTACCAGCTCGATTACGTCTGTCTCGTAGGTAAATACAGTCGAACCCCGTTATAGCGAACCCGGTACATAAAGAACTCCCGGATATAACGAACGAAAATTTTGGTCCCGCACCATTTTCCTATTGTATTTAATGCTAATTTATCCTTTTATAGCGAACCTCCGAAATCTTAAAAATCGGCTATAACGAACATTTTTTTTCACTGGACAACTGAATTTTTTTTTTACTTTTTAAGAATGTTGAAGATACAACGAATGTTGAAGACGCAAAGAATGTTGAAGAAGAAGATGATGAAGATTTACCTATCGCGATGTGGATAGAAAAGCACAAAATTCCGTCATTTCAGATTGTAGCGTGCAATTGTTCGAAACATATGATGATGAAGGCATTACATGTGAAAATCCGACCGATGAAGATATTGTGGAAGAAATTAAAATGAATCATTCTGAAATCGAAGATTCTTCTTCTGATGCTGATGAAGAGGAGCACACAAATGACGAAATCTCCACCATTTCAGATGCTACATCAGCGATGAGTGTAATTAATAAGTTTTTGTCGACACAAGCAGTTTTAAAGAGAGTGTTGGAGTCATTTGATGTATTGGACAAAGAAATTCATAAAATGTTTTTGAAATCGGCATCACGTCAGCAGAAGATTACCGATTATATCTGTATCAAACTGTGAGCAACTATTAAAGATAAAATCAATTTATTTCCATTTGTCTTCATTTTTAGTTAATTTAATTAGTATTCTGTCAGTTTAATGTAGCCGATTTTAGTCAATTTAACTCATTCATGATCATTTCTAATAGATTTTATCATTCTTTCAGTACAGCATTATTGAATATACATAGCAACTAATGAGTTATAAATTTTGTGAAAATTTTTCTTAATGGTTCGGATACAGCGAACCACCGGATATAGCGAACAAAACCTTTGGTCCCTTGAAGTTCGTTATAACGGGGTTCGACTGTACGTTACAAACAAACATGCTAAAGTATAATTCAAAGTAAAAGGTGTCAAAGGAATTGTTTACGTGCAATAAATTTCAGTGGAGGTATTATTCACATCTTCTGATGTGACGAGGCATGTAATTTTACTTTTTCCTCTCTAATGAGCTTTGGTATCCAAATAAAAAAAATATTTCTTTTTAGGGTACTTTTCCGTTAGCCGAGCGCATTTGACATTCGTCCTATTAAGTATCGCCATTGGCGAGTATGAAAAGTCGCTAACATAACAACCCTAGGAAATCAGTTTAATCTATACTAATAAAGAGACAAGTGGAAGTCGAGAGATCACGTGACCGTAACTCATCCGGGCGAGCACCGATCCTCGAAAAAAAATGGCCAACAAATATACAGGAAACGGTGTAATTTTTTTTCTCATGAAAGTACATAAATGTTACATATTTGGAAAGAGCTCCGAAAACTGATAATTTTTTCTGCGTACACTTATTCTGTTAATTCAATAGTTTTAGAGATATTTTCATTCTAAAATCACTCACTGCTGAGAAACCAAATCATCTGGTGCAGTGGTGCTGCCATCTGTCGGTACCGACGGGAATGAAAATTGAAAGGAATTTATTCACTTGAATTTAATACATTTGTAGGCTTTTTTTCTTTTGTGGGGCCCGAAGTACATAAATATGTTACACGGATGGCTTGAGCGTAGCTAGGCGAAGCCCGGCTAGTAGGTAATAGATGGACTAAATTTTGAAGAATTGTCACACACGAAACGCTGGAAGAAACTGATAGATCAACGGGTATGAACCATGTGAGAGAACACAATTAAGTTCAGAGACCCAGCTGTATAACCCCGAAATTCACATGAATAAAAATTGGAAACAAATTAACCACAAACTTTATTAGCTTTCTTCACAATCGCACAAAAGATTGAGCAGTTGCGATGAAGCACCGTTTGGCGACATGAAAAAAACACTGAGGAACGGCACGCAACCATTTGCAATCGTCCCGGCTGAATTTCTTAGGCGACGACAAAAAGAGAGTCCTTTCGAAGACATCTTGAAGGACATTAAAGATTTTTGGCCTCCTAACTAATTATTTACTTAAAAGAACAAAATGAATACTTCTTAAATATTTTGTTCTTCCACATACACGTATCACGGGAGTTACAGTTAATTAAACAAAATGTGACTTAAGGGGACAGTGGACTTTCAAAATTACGAAATTTGTCCAAAAATTCGATTTTTTTTTTTCCTTTGTTGAATTCTGAAACTCCGGGCGAGTAGGAATGTGTTGAAAAAATAATTTTTAATTTCTGTGATTATTTTCCAAGTTATAGGCATTTGTATTTAATTTAGATATTATGTGGTTACTAATAGCAATAGCTTTAAATGTGTTTTTCTCAAAATTTTCATGTCATACGATTATTCAAACTGCTCCGGGCGCATTTCTAATGATCGTATTGCTTTGAAATTTAAGTTTTATACACTTAACTGTACATCAAATAAATCTTATTGAAAATAATTATGCTTCGTAGATTAGAATTTCTAAGGTATTTTGCGTAATAAAAAGGGTCTTTTCATTATTATTATTTTTTTCTCTTTATATTTTTAACGAATGCTTAAAATAAGCAATAAGTTTCATTGTTAGTTCTATAAGGTATCCTGTAAATAAAAATTGACATATTATATGCAAAAGAAATGCGCATGGAACATTTTTAATGAGGCCAATTTTTTATATAATTAATAATTAATAATTCATAAATTATTAATATTTCATCCTTAAATTTTAACCATTTTTACATATTTATGGTATTCAAATTTCAAGGAAATCCACTCAAAACAAAAAAAGTTAGGTTTGAAGGTCCACTGTCTCCTTAAGAGCCATATTTGGCGATATATAACTTGCGCCCGTCTAACGGAAAAGTGCCGTTTTTAGAAAACGGTCATAAAGAAATGGCTCAAAAAGAAAATATTGTTCTTATGTGCAACATATCAAAATGGCGAGTTTATTTGGCTACCATGGGCGACGAAAGGCAAGGACTAAATAGCAAAATAAAACTGCACCGTTTTATGTATTACAGATTCCATGGAAATGATTGATGTCACTTTCTAAGGAGTGATAAAAAAAATATTCCAAGTAAATATATTACATAATTTAGGTTTCTAATTTGTGGCACTGTTGCACAACGCCACACTGGTTTTCAAATACCGTATTGCCAATATATTTTTAGAAGTATTTTCAAAGACGAATTTTAAAAGTTCTGGGAAAGAGGATTAGAAATTTTTCCGCTTTTTTTTCAAACGTTATTTTCGAGCAGAGTAGAAATTTAATTCTCGAAAAAAAAAATCCAATCAGTCCAGCTCAAAAGTATAAAATGTAATAAAGAACGAGACATACTCTGTCTAATCCAAATATTACTTTTCCATTTACCATGTTTCAAAATCTAACGTAATTCAGAAATGTTATTGAATTGCAATCAAACAGTATAATTCAAACCTAACTTCATAACTTCCTCTTTAGCTGAATTATTTTTTTCTTGTACAATTTTTTTTATTCTTTCAATCATTCTTTTTCTCGTTTTATTTATTATCTTTTATTCTGACAGCATCCGTGCTATCTGTCTACAAAACCACAGCCCACTGTGTAGGGTAAAATGAAACCTAAGTTAAAACTTATGAATATTTGTGAATAAAATTATCTTCGTAAGGAAATTTTGCTTAAGACTTATGTGAGAAATTTTCTCGTTTTCGAATCCCCTATGCAGGACTGAATAGGTGCTGATCTTATTTTAGCTCTTGTTGTTGTGTAGAGTTAATAGCTCACTTCTACCCAGACTTGGGTGTATATAATTTGAAGTGGCACTCTAAATGAATTTGATACAAACACAGTTTATACGTGAAACAATGTTTATTGAATTCGTTGCACATATAGAATTTGCTTTTACAGCAATAAGCATACGGACTACTTGTACGGAATATATATTAACATTCAATAGACATACGCCTTGCAAATACTCACAAACCAGCAGAGTGTCAAACCAGCAGTACTGCCACGTAAACTTTGGGCCCCCTAAGCACTAGCGCAGGATAGCACCTGGAGTTGCTTACCTCTTAGCTCCCTCTCGCTTATCTATCAACCTTAACAACACCTCTTCCTTTAATCAAGCTGCTTGGTATTTATACCAAGCGCGTATGCCGAAATTAGCATATCTCAAGCAGCTTCTTTAATTCATTCACTCAAAAGTTCGATTCTTGTGAATCGAATCTTATGTATACCTTACAGTTGGACAACCCCGAAGGTAGGAGTGCAGTTTATTCCCTTGCACAACAATTCAGACATAGCGTCCCTAAGGACGACATCTGGGGTGTAATACAATCCTGCCACCCCTACAAACCTAAGAAGGGCCCATTGTTTACGTTAAAGCGAAGCCTAAGTTAAACAGTATTGGCATTTGTTAAGAATCGACTTATGTTTCGAATTAAAATTTTGCATAAAACTCCCACAAGCCCCACGTACATTCATACAGATTTAACGTGCAGAAACCCAGCAAGAGCATAAATGACACTTTTGGGGAATTGAATCGAGCACATTACATCACGATACGGCTGCTAACTAGTTCTCATGTATCATTTTCTTCATATAAATTATCCTTCACTTATTATTGATTTAGAAATATTTTTCCATATTACCATATTAATGAACATATAAAGTGTATTATTTTCATTTATCTTATTAATGAACTATTGCTGGATTAAATAATTCATTAATAATATGGTAAACTTCAAAAATATAATGTGTCTGCGTTCTGTAAATCAGCTAGCATCGCCTTTATCACGATTTTACTAAGGGTCCAAGGTAGCCTAGTGGTAGCGCGTTGACTTTCGGTTCTGAGGGTGCTCGGATTTAAATACCGACAAGCGCCATACCTCCGTATCTACAGGGTGGCTAATAAATACTGTGACAAATATCGAATCATTTAATTACACACAGATGAAATAGAAAATGGAAAATACAACAATATTATGAACATTATACATGAAAGTTTACCATGAAATAATTTTACTCGAATCGACCGCCATCTTTATCGATTACTAAAGATAATCTCTTACGCCACTGTCCTATTGCGGCACGAACCATTTTATGAGGTAATTTGTCCCATTCACTCCGTATGGAAGCTTTGAGGGAGTCCAAACTTCTGTGCTGCTTAGCATTTACTTTAGACTCTAAAATCCCCCAAATGCAATAGTCTAAAGGATTTAGATCTGGTGAAGAAGGTGGCCAATCTTTTTGCTTGATAAACTTCGGGCAATTGGCATGGAGCCATTTCTGTGTTGTTTTGGATCGGTGGGACGGCGCAGAATCTTGCTGAAATATCCAATTCTTTTTGGGATACAATCTGTTAGCATGTGGTAATAAACGTGTAGCCAATACTTCCTGTTTCTAATATTCAGCATTGATTTTTACCCCTTTATCGATGAATTTCAGAGGCAGTTTTCCATTGTGTGACACTGCAGCCCAAACCATAACAGAATTCTTGTTCTGAAAGCGTTCAACAGTTCGAAGATTTTCAGGTATATCCTCGAAGGTTGCTGAATATACAACATCATTTTTAGCATTATAACTTTGTTCTGTACAAAACAGCTTCTCATCAGAGAAAATTATTTTTTCAACACTTTTGCTACCGTGTTGGTTCAGCAATTTCTTACATCTTTGTAACCTTTTTACTATTTGTGCAGTAGTCAAACCTTGAACTTTTCTTTTGCGATAAGGGCGAAAACCCAGGTCTTCATTTATGATAAGTTGCATAGTTCTGCGACTGATGTTCTCTTCTGCAGCCATTTTATTTGCAGAACGTTGTGGATTTCTTCGTATCTTTTCACGAATTCTTTTGATACGTTCTTTTGTACGAACAGTGCGTGGACGACCGGACCTTGGTCGATCTTTACAGCTATTGGTATCCAATAATCGATTTATATTCCTATATATAAACGTCCTATTAAAACCAAGGCATTTTAATTGCTTAAATATTTTACCTGCAGAAAATCCGCGATCAAAAAGCTGTTTAACCATTAACCTTTTGGCTTCCATCTTTAAAAATATTCTACATGTTTTACTTTAAACAAAAATCGTCTGCGTTTACAAAAAGTTGCCAATCACACAAATAGATAGATAAATTGTTTTTCCAAACGATTAAAATTAACTCTTATTTTTTGGAGTGTTACAGTATTTATTAGCCACCCTGTAGGCCGGATAGGGGTTCCTCTATGAGGTCATAGAGGGTGGGAGAGGGTACGATCCCTCCAGATGTCGCCCCTGGGTGTGCACGGGCAAAATGGGGAATGCACCTGGCTAAATCGGACTCCAACCCTTGTGGTGCCAGTATAAACCGCAGCCGCAACACTCAGACCACTAGCATGTATAGACCTGGTCTTGAATACGTCCGGTCAGGGGGCATTAAAAACAACAACAACAACAACGGGATTTTATTAATTTGAGATTTTACTTCCTCCCTCTAAGTGGTTTTTCTAATCCCAGCCAGAGTGCGTAAGTAGGGACTTAAGATCTCCCTAATATAGTACTGTAACGTCCTCGATGGAAAAATGAGGCACACGAGAGACAATATTATGACACAGAGCATGTATTAAATAAAAAAACTGTACACTATGTACAAAACAGAGAGTCTAGGCTCCTCTGCATATGAGAGGTTCTATAGGAACCAAAATATCGTCTGCATTAACAGAGATGTATCTCTCCACTCGTAAAATCGGGAGCCGAGAGAGGAATTTTCAGGCCTTCGGTCCGCAACGGCTCATTCCCGCACCGTATTCGACGGACAAATTCGAGGCTCAATATCCAGCTACTTCTCTCCTTGCTTCCCAAAAACTCTCTGCTTTTCCTCTCAGCCAGCTGGCCGGCGGGAGGGGGTTGCAGGAGCCACCCACGATCGTTTCTTGGAAACGGGAAGAATTCGTAAAGGGATGGGCTTTGGTTGGGGGGAAAAAGGCCAAGACGTAACAGTACCATGACCAGAAATCGACGTAGCTTTCCCGGCAGTGGCTGTGGAGATGTAGCACACGTGTACGTCACTGCGAACAAGTTAAAACACTGCATAACGACGTCACGGCGTGACTTAACTCTGAAGTCAGGTTGACTTGAGTGTGACGTCACGTGGTGACTGGTTTGATACCAAGCTGCGACAATTCACGCGAATTATAAATTACTGCATAAATGAATTGTTTCGAAGAACTCACAGTGTTTTCAGAAAAGTTTTCAGTCATTTCAGCGGCGACCGAACATTTCTGCAATGCAATCTAGTTTCTGCGACTTCCAAGTGACGTTCTTCTTGGGACGAAACTGTGAAGTGTTTTCGACAGCTTGATTCCGAACAGTCACCAAGTGACGTCACACATAAGTTAACTTCAGTAAACAGTGAAGTTACACTGTGACGTCGTAGCGCTACAACAAATTCAGAGTTTTAGATGTATACGTAGAAGTTAGGAGCTCGGAGGGGAATTGACGTCAGTCAACTCAGAAACTCTGCTCAGATGATCAAAATTAATCTTGCTTCACTTCGTTTTTCTCGGCTAGAATTTTGTGATCATTCCAGGAAAAAATGCGAAAAACTTTCGTAATTTTTTTCAGTGACAAGAAGCTGTTTTTTCCCCATGACTACAAATTTTCCGCGTACTTCTGAGCAATCCATCACGTGGATTGCTCAGGACGTGGATTGCTCAACCTATGGTACCACGCGTACCATAGGTTGATGATCGGTGCACTATGCGCTAATCTTGAGCTTGGCGAATCTAATATAACGGATATCCAGGCTGAAGGGTCCGCAACGCTAAATTCTCAAAACAAACACATTTTTACCATGTTTTTATTAACTTGTTTTCTTGTGTGTGTGCTTGTCTAGTACAAATCTTTCAATCGATTTTTAACTAACTTCCCGACAAGCTAGACATTTGAAACTTTTAGAATAGCTCAGAACACGATGACAATGCATTTTTACCATGTTTTTATTAACTTGCTTTCTTGTGTGTTTGTCTAGTACAAATCTTGCTATCGATTTTTAACTAACTTCCCGACAAGCTAGACATTTGAAACTTTTAGAATAGCTCAGAACACGATGACAATGCATTTTTACCATGTTTTTATTAACTTGCTTTCTTGTGTGTGTGTTTGTCTAGTACAAATCTTGCAATCGATTTTTAACTAACTTTCCGACAAGCTAGACATTTGAAACTTTTAGAATAGCTCAGAACACGATGACAATGCATTTTTACCATGTTTTTATTAACTTGCTTTCTTGTGTGTGTGTTTGTCTAGTACAAATCTTGCAATCGATTTTTAACTAACTTTCCGACAAGCTAGACATTTGAAACTTTTAGAATAGCTCAGAACACGATGACAATGCATTTTTACCATGTTTTTATTAACTTGCTTTCTTGTGTGTGTGTTTGTCTAGTACAAATCTTGCAATCGATTTTTAACTAACTTCCCGACAAGCTAGACATTTGAAACTTTTAGAATAGCTCAGAACACGATGACAATGCATTTTTACCATGTTTTTATTAACTTGCTTTCTTGTGTGTGTGTTTGTCTAGTACAAATCTTGCAATCGATTTTTAACTAACTTCCCGACAAGCTAGACATTTGAAACTTTTAGAATAGCTCAGAACATGATAACAATGCATTTTTTAATACTTTTAGCCATCTTTAAGCAGAATTAAATTAATTTACAGTTATTTTCAGTTAATTTTGTTTTGTAGACTGGTGCAGCCCTCTATTGGCCGGAACGGGAACGAAAAGTTAAACGCAAGTTAACTTCCAATTAACTTCATTTTCTCTCAAGTTGATGGGATAATTCATCAAAAAAAATTTTAAAAAGTATTTATTAATACATAGAATTGTCAAGTTTATAGTATTCAACAGAAAATTTAAAATCATGGTATATAAAAAGTTTTTTCTTATGTCGTAATTTTTTATATATTTGGTTTAAAAGATGTGATAAGGTTTTTACAGTCAAATACCACGAACCAAGTGTATCTACGATGATTATATAGCCAGATCTAACTTTTTATATTGTCAACGCGTACCATACGGTACGGCAGTACTTTCAGTTCACTTATCTCAGATGGAAATATTTCACTATTTACATCTTCAAAATAATGGACCTGAAATTCCGCATAGATTTCTGTATGCAATTTTTTATGCTTCGTTTCTTTGTTGAAATATTATTAAGTTATATTCGGAGGTTTTCATGTAGAATTAACAACCTGAAAAATATTTCCCCTCTAGCAGAAATTACACCTCTATTTCTGAGAAAAACAATTATTTTTTTTGTCCTTTAAAGTAACCAAAAAATTTCGTAAATAATAATGTTATTAGTTTCGAATACAGACTATTTTGAAAATTTCACTATGGACAAAGTTAAAAAAAGAATGAAAACAGAGCTATTTAGAGATATAGCTTTCTTTTATCCACTTTCATAAAAAGGATGAAAGACTTTCGTAATATAATTTTTAAACCAAACTCTTATATTTCAAAGAATAAGTTTTTTTATACTTGAGTAATTCTTGAGAGATAGTATAGAAAAAATATATCTTTGAAATAAATATCTGTGAAAAGTCTACCTCTATAGACGTCTTTATATGTAGATATATTTTTTCTTGCAGTTTTTATAAAGGATTTTTCCATTACTTTAAATAACTTTTTTTCTTATGATCTCATTTACTTCAAGTGATTACAGAAAGCATATTAAAGTTTTTGTGCCAAAACATACTAAAAAAAGACCTTTATTAACCCCTGCTTTATAGCTTAAATGCAAAAAATAATATTTTCAAAAATATATTGTCCGAAAAGTGCATTATTTCCTTAAGAGATCTGGTAAACTTTTTTTTTATATTTTTTTTGAAGAAATTTAAAATGCATTTATTGCAAACTTAGCTTCCTTTTAAATTCAAATTTTAAAATTTCTTAAATGATTGTTTCAAATTTTCCTAGTATTTCTTATGCGTATAATGATCTTTGCAAACAGATACAAAGGAAAAAATAAATTCGAAATGCAAGCAAATAAAAATATTCTAATTAACTCTTAATTTTTTGTAAAGCCTCTTAATTTGAAAAATAATCTTTCTATTAGGTCTCACAACCACCAGAAATAAGGTATGATACACACAAGTTTTGATCATATCAAGGAAAAATAAGGAGAGGAAGGGGTTTGTCCATGAATCAATTTGGGGGGGGGGTCCGCCGATTTGGTGAAGTATTTTGTTCCAGAAGTTCATGCGGAAAAACACAAATTTCAGATATATATTTTTTTAAAACTAAAATATATGAATGAATTTAATTCGAAAATTTAAAAAAAAAACTCATGTAGTAGCCATTTAATATGAATTCCATGATCTGTACGACTGTACAGCATTTATTTGGTAAATAGCACGTCGTTGAAATAAAAATACATTTTTAAATCAAATATTTGTTTTTGTAATTTATTGATATCTTTTTATAATCCTTTATATTATAAAAAGATTAATTTTTAGAATTTAATTTATTAAATGCTGATGACGTGATTTCTTTTTCTGGTACAATAAATAAAATTATCGTCACGTGCATAACAACTAAATAGACAAAAAAAAATTTTTCTTGCTAATGCGGCAGACGATTGGAAATTATCCAAAAAAATATTAAAATACAGTAAAAGATACGTATTATGTTCTTCAAACTGTACTATATTAACTGTATTATATTCTTTAAAATTTCCTATTACATTTAATTTGAATCTTTTCTACATTATTTTGTCTATAAAAATATCTCTTACGATTTTTTTATAAATATATTTTTGTTTTTTTTACATCAATTGTATACATTGATCATCGTATTTATTATATATATATATATATATATATATATATATATATATACCCAACAAACACAGAAGCATCGGGCCGGGGTCGGAAGGTTCCGGCCAGCCGATTTCACCACTGCCGGGCCGGCGCATTAGGTCAGTATCGTTTCCGTCACGGCTGTGTCCTCTCGCCCGCGACTACCCCGTCGACTGCCGGGCCGCTTCCGGTAGGATTCGAGCCATCGTTCATCCGACTACGAACCGTTAGGCAGCCGCGATTAAGCCATCGATGCGGACAGATAGCCGGAACGTAACCGGAGGTTGACGGGCCGGTTACGGGAGCAATAATTGGTGTCGACATACCGTCATCTACCCATCTCGTAAACAGCAATGTGCCGTAGGTCCGGGCATCATGCCAGCATTCTACCAGAATCGGACCGCCGGCATTTTTTCTAAGTTTTACGTAGGACCCTTTTGTTTATATGCTTTTTATTATTATTTATTTCATTGACGATTAACCTCTGATATCAACCCTTTCACTTTTATTATTATTTTTTTTGCCTTCATATTTCTAGCATTTTTTCCAGTTTTGCCTTATGTATTTTTAGGTATTACCAAATACTGATCTTTGTTATTACCTAAAAATTTGTATATGAATCACTAGTTTACTTGTTAGAACAAAACCTCATTTTGCATTAAGATACATTTACCCAAATTTGAAAGTTAAGATAACATTAATACCAACCATTAAAGCTAAATCATCTTTCCACTCGATCTAAGGTTACAGTTTGTTTTTTTTTAATTTAGAATGAGATTATAGTACGTAAAACAGTACTACTTTAATAATTAACCCAAAAAATTTGTACTTCCCCAGTATAAAATTTATTAACATAATTTGATAAATTTATAAACATAAATTTGATACATTCTTCAAACCTGAGTAATGTGTAGTGTGTATGATGAAGCCCATCTTTGTGAGCTTGTGAAAACTTGCTCAGAATTTATTTAAATTATTTTTTGGTGTAGAGTTAATAAATGCTCTACAGATAAGAAAATTATTTTTTGCATAGTTTTGTGAATTAAAGAGTAATTCATTAAATTCTTATGTCATTTTAAAAAAATATTTTCTTTTCTATTATATTGGACTTAATATCCAACACTTGATAGTACTATTTTTGAGAAATAGTACTATGATAGTAATATCTTCTATTGTAATTTTGAGAAAAATTATACACACACATGTTTTTAAATACAGAAAAGAGCTGGTTTAAAGTAAAAATAGTTTATTTAGAAAGTACATAGCACATTTACACAATTTTTTTCTATATTTTCTACAAAACAGGATCCTTTCGCTGTACCTCTGGCTCCATCTTTACAGCATCTAGGGAAAAAAAAGAAAGAGAAAATCAGTTCATAAATTTATGTGAAAGGAAAATGACTCCCATCCCCAGATATAATTTATGAATCAAAAGAATTTATTTAAATTATTTTTCTATGTAGAGTTAGTAAATGCTCTGCAGATAAGAAAATTATTTTTTGCATAGTTTTGTACATTAAAGGGTAATTTATTGTTGTAAAAATAGTTGATTGTTGAAAGTAGTTGAAAAATTCATTGTTGATAAAGTAGAATTAAATAAATCCAATTAGGAAATATAAATTCTGAGACAGGGGTTTAAAAAAACTTGATACAAAACAGCACCCAACACATGAGTGCAGTTTTAAATCTGTTGTCATTTTATTGATAACTACTTCCAAGAAGTAAATTCCTACCACATTTTTTTTGTAAAACCAATTACATACTGTGAAAACTACATCATGTAAAAAATATTTACTTGATTAAATAAATATACTAATAGAAAATAGTTATAAAATATTTGTTAAAGAGTATTCCCCTTTTCACTAAATTTCTCTCTGTACAGTAGAAAATCCAACCATGTCGATTAATTTGTTATTATAGATATAAATAAAATAGGGTAGATTGCCTTGATAAGAGTTCAATTAAGTTTTTAATGTTGAGCATAATTTCAGCTCAACGTTGAAAGCTGAATCAGAGACTTGTCTATAATGACACCAAAATTTCCTCTTCACTATTGACAATAATGCTGTTGAAAGTAGAGAAACACAAGAATAAAGATTGAATGCTAAGTAAAACATTAGCATACAAAATCTTAAATTTCTAAATTTGATTACAACATGCCATAGAGAGCATTAATACAGATGCTGGGTCAGATTTAGAAATTTAAGATTTTATATAGTATTCAATCTTCATTCTTGTGTTTCTTTACTTTCAACGTGAGAGTGATTCTCGATAGTGAAAAGAAAATTTTGTTGTCATCTCAAGTCTCTCAGTCAGCTTTCAATTATTGTACTCTATCAAGGCATTCTAATCTATTTTATTTATATCTGTAATAACTAATCATTTAATTGACAGGATTGAATGTCTTACTGTACTGAGAAATTTAGTGAAAAGGGTGAATACTCTTTAACAACTAATCTATTACTATAATAATGAATAAAGTAAAACTTTATTATATGATGTAGCTTTCACAGTAATTGGTTTTACAAAAATTGTGGTAGAAAGTAATTTGGGATACTAACTTCTGCATAGTATTTTAATAGAGCATATCTTTTGTTACTTAATTGTCAAATTATGGTGGGGATCTGTGTATAAAATATTTTTTTATTTGTGAGCAGCTGTTATTAGGGATAACCACAGTAAAAAATTATTCAAAATATACTATTTAGATTCAATAATTATTAACAATTGTTATGATATATTGTTTGATTAGTCTAGGTTAATTTGAAAAATGAGGTGGGTAATATTGACTAGCTGTCAATGTTGAGTGAAATGGCATAGATTATATTATAAAGCGTGAAAAAACACTTAGACTTTTTGAACCAAGCTTCTAACCCAAATTTAAGTTTTTAAAAAAATATTTTGCTAATGAGAGTATTTTCACAGATCTTAACAATGGAATAGAAAACCCGTATAGTCAACAAATTCATGGATAAACGATTCAGTTCTAAAAGCAAAAAGCCTGGTTTCTGTATACTGTTGTAACATGATTATTATAAAAGTATACAGAAACCAGGCCTTTTGCTTTTAGGGCTACATCTTTTATCCATGACTTAGTTGACAATACAGGTGTTATGTTCCATTCCTTAGATCCATGAAAATATTTCCAATTTTAAAAGTTTCATTAAATTTTTTTTAAAATTTTGGTTAGAAGTTCGGTTTGAAAAGTTAAAAGTATTTTATTGCACTTTGTAAAATAATCTATGCTACTGCACTCAACATTGACAGCCAGTCAATCTTTGTATGCTTGCATCATTTTTCAACTTTAACTTAGATAAACCAAATAATACACCATAAAAAAACCTACACACTTGCAAACATAACCTTATTATAGTCAACAATTATTTAATAATTAACTGAACCTAAATAATATATTTTGGAATATTTTTTTACTGCCCTTATCCTTACACTTTATAATAACAGCTGCTCACAAAAATATATTTTATGTGACAGATCTCCACCAAAATTTGACAATGAAATAATAAAATTAAATACTAGGCAGAAGTTAGTATTCCAAATGACATTCAACTACCTATTAGCTCATCAACGAATAATCTAATACATCTAAAAGCAATATTATTATTATTATTACTTCTGTAAGGAATTATGAATGAACCTCTAACTACTTCTCATGAAATTCTGATAATTAAATTAAAAAATTTTTAACATTAACTATCAAGAGTAAAATAACCCTTGGCATTTTATATCTTTATAATATAAAAATATAAAATTTTTTTTGGTAAGCAGTTATGATAAAAGACTTTCACAAGAGTCACGGTTAACTGAAGTCCCTGAACTGCACTTTCAGACATACCTAATACTTTAATAACATGCTTGCCAGTTAAAAATATAATGAATAAAGGAAATCAATATCAATCCACAAATTACTGCAACCAAAGTTTATGAAAATGTTCGGATTAGCGTATAAAATATACAAAGAGAAATTTGAAAATTTGAGTTGTTTATTAATTAAGAATTATGTAATAAAAATATTTTTTATGGTTTTTCATAGAAAAATTCAAATTTAAGTACAAAAAATAAATTTTAAAAAAATATATTATCAACTTTGTGATTTTGCCCACAAGTTCACTGCTGAAAAAAATAAAGGATATCTAGAGAATAAAAAAAAAATGGGTTCAGTGAGGTTAAAATGAACTTACAGATTATGAATCGAGCACACTGCCAAGTGAGTTGTGGAATCTTTTCATGGAAATCACAATTTGAAGATGGATTCCAGTTTCAGAATTCTGTAAAGAAACCAATATTTTCTTACAATGCCATAATAAAAATTAGAGTGATTTGTGACACCAAGAAGCATTGAA
Organism: Dolomedes plantarius; assembly: GCA_907164885.2. Taxonomy (NCBI): domain Eukaryota; kingdom Metazoa; phylum Arthropoda; class Arachnida; order Araneae; family Dolomedidae; genus Dolomedes; species Dolomedes plantarius. Next base: position 1,754,649 of record OU015496.1, read on the forward strand.
AAGCAGAGTTCATTATTTATTTATTTATTTTACAAATGCCACACACTACCAAAAATAGCACCTATGCAATCAGTGCACGTGCTCTCCAATACTTCTCAACAAGATCAGTAAAACATTTTAGTGCAGAGCACTCGTCTATTTGCTTATCAGTGAAATAAAAAAGGTAGTATGACCCCCTTACATGTATACTTTGGACCATAGGCGTAGCGTGCTTCTAACATTTGGGACGGATACAAATTGAATTCAGCTAGGGCCCTTCTCAGCGCATTGACTACCGATCAATCCTTAAAATTTGAAATATGATTTTTTGAAATTGAGTAACAATAGAATTGATGTTTGAGTAGTATTCAAAAAGTTATACAATGAGAAAAATAAATGTAATATAAATAAAAGAAGAAAAAAAATGTAGCATGCTTCTAACATTTGGGACGGATACAAATTGAATTCAGCTAGGGCCCTTCTCAGCGCATTGACTACCGATCGATCCTTAAAATTTGAAATATGATTTTTTGAAATTGAGTAACAATAGAATTGGTTTGAGTAGTATTCAAAAAGTTATACAATGAGGAAAATAAATGTAATATAAATAAAAGAAGAAAAAAAAATGTAGCATCGAATTTTTGTTATGGATCATATCATTGTTAAAAACTATGTTAGGGCTAAAGACATAATCGGTATTTTCAGTGTCACAGTTTGAAAAAAATGGGAAAAAACCAACTTTTTAAAAAGTTTTCTACAATTTTCTGATTTAACTGAACCAAAAATTTCTCCTCACATGAATTTTCAAATCAGATTAAGTGAAAATTACACATAATGGAATATGCACTGAGCATATAATTTAATACCAAAAATTGCCTGGTGATTAAAAGTTGAGAAGTAATCAGACTTTCAATGTGCTGAATATGTTTAGCACAATATTTAAATAAGACTTTAATATACATGAACTAGATTACTACCTCGCAAAACTTCCAAGAAACAATTTCAACTAACTATTGTATAACTTTCCATATAATTTGGCTTTCCATAAAACTCCAACTGATGTTCAGAATCAGTTGAGTTATTTTTCAGGCACAACTTTATCAACATATTTAATTATGAAACTTTGAGAAAGTAAAGACAATTTACAATGCATTTCCCCCCATTTTTTAAACAGCTAAACAAGATGCTCAGTGGAATTTTAAAAAATTTAGTACAAATTTAGTACAGGATCAAAAATATAAAATAATGGTCTATTAGGATTTGAAGGATGATTATATACTTAAACAAGGGGGGTAGCAAAATAGGATATTGTTTAATAATAAAGTCAGTTGTTCAGTCAAGAAGTCAATTATTGTATTTTGATGATCAGAAATTTTATGTCTTAGAACATCAAGCAATTCAATTACCACATTTAATACATTTTCACCATCACTCATTACTGTTTTCATTTAATCCAAATTCTTTATATAAGTATTAAGACTTAAAATGGAATAAACATGTTTAACAGAGAGAAAAATTTATGACATGCATAAAATTAAATTTTACCAAAATTTAAAATTACTTAGCCCATTAACTAATGATCTAATACATCCAAAAGCAATTTCCTTTTTACTACTTCTGTAATGAATTATCAAAGAACCTCTAACAACTTATCAGGAAATTCTAAAAATATTTTTAAAATTTTAATGTTAACCATTAAGAATAAATAAAGCTTGGCACTTCACATTTTCATAATATAAATATCATTTTTCTGTTATTATAAAAGACTCTGTAAACCAGGCGTTTTGCTTTTTGGAACTGTATCTTGTATCCGTGAATTCATTGATTATACAGGAGTTCTATTCCATTATTAAGAAAGGGTTATTTCATTCACTTATCAAACACACATTTTGATATAATAAACCACAACTCACAATGGATGTCTTATCTACAATTTTATAAACAAACTTTGTCTATGAACACATTTTATATTTTCTAAATAAACCTTGGCATTTTATAATTTTATAATATAAATCTCTTTTTTTGGCAAGAGTTAAAGTCTTTCACAAGAGTCGTGTTAACTGAAATCCCCGGACTGCACTTTCTCACTCACCTAAAACCTTAACAACAAGCTTCACAGTTAAAAAAGAATAAATAAAGAAAATCAATATTCTATCCACAAATTATTGAGACCAAAGTTTATGAGAAAGTTCAGATTAGCGTCTAAGTTAAAAAAACTAATTTGAAATTTTTAGTTGTTTAATAAATATTTTTAGTTTTTTTCATAGAAAAAATTTAATTAGTTAAAAATAAATCTAAAAAAATATTAAAACCAGTGATTTGGGCCACAAGTCCACTGCTGAAAATAAAAGTATATCTCGAGAATAAAAAAAGGTAGGCTCAGTGGCGTTAAAAACTTACGCAGGTTATGAGATCCAAGTGGTATTTGTCTTTCAAGCCTGAAGCTCTGAATAGATTTCAGTTTCAAAATTCTGTAAAAAAACCAATATTTTCTTATATAATGCCATAATAAAAATTTAATGTTTTATCAAACCAAGAAGTATTGAAAAGTAGAGTTCTTTATAAACTTGCTTATCACTAATATAAAAAGGGGAAAAGAAACTAATTTTACCCTTTATATATATATATTAAGCCAATAAGTTCACATTTATTTTGCACAGCATGACAACAAAATAATTTCCAAAAGACCTTTAGAGATGAACAGCTTATAGATAGTTATTGAGAACATTCTCAGATTTATAAAAACTCTTATCGTACAATATCTATTACAATAAAGCAATTTTTTGTATGTACACATTCTGATAATCTACAAATCTATATACTTATAAATATATAATTTAAAAACATGGAATGCAAATTAATAAGTTAAGAAACAATTTATGTATCTAAATAGTCTATTTTGGAATAATTTTCACTGCCATCATCTCTAATAACACTGATAAAAGTGATTTCAAACACGATACAAATTAGAAAATTAAATGCACGTGGCATCTATATTGACACAAATTTAAAACTCTAAACTTCTCATTACTCCAGAGGTTCTTTGAATGAATTCAGGAATACAATGGAGTTCACATACATACAAAAATTAATAATTCTTGAAAATATATATACACTCAATTGCAAGAATATATACACTCAGTTGCAAAAAGTATGCACCATTATGTTATTCCTAAAGAGTGAAATTGTTTTATTTTATATCTTCAGAGAGAGTAGAAATATAATCTAAATATCAAAGCCAGTTCAAAATATTGATTAATAGCAATTGAAATTCAAAATGTTCCTTAAATAAGCTTTTTATTTAATGAGATATTCAAGATAAAAAAATGCTCCAATATTTGCTATTGTTTCAATATTTACTTGACATGTGGATACTGATTAAACAATATTTTGATCTGGTTTTGAAATTTTGAATATATCTTTGCTCTCGATAGACATAAAGAAATTTCACCCAGTAGGAATAACATATACATATATAGCAATTGAGTGTACACATAGAACATTATAAATAGAATTTTAAAAAAATTATATTTTAAGGCTATTAAGATTATACATGAAAAATACCTATTAGTGTTTAGCATTTAAATTAAAATATATAATTATACTAAATACATTCTTTTAAATTATGAACACAAAAATTTTAAGAATATTTGTTCTTTATTTCTTTATAATGTATAAAATGCAGTGTATTTTATAAAGTTTACTCAAAACACAATTTGATAAGGAATTCAATAGATCCTTTTGTATGATTTACAAGTTCATTTTTAGAATCTTTTATAATGTGGAACGTTTTTGAATCCATCTTTTAACATTTAGACATGGATAATTTGTTGCCTATTGATACCTGGCAATAAGAACATTGTAAAATATATTTAATAGGAAAATGGACAATTTTTCCACCATTGAATACTATGCATGAATTTACTATGGAGGAATCATGTGTAACTGATTTATCAATCCAGTAGTAAAAAAATGTTTAATTTGGATTAACATATTAAAAAAAATTTCATTATAATTTTCTTTCAAATTTCTTTAAAGAAATAAAATGGAAAATATTATACTGGAAATGAAAATACATTTTTATTTTTCAACTATGTAGATTTGGAATTGATATTTGTGTCATGTATTTTATACTTTCTAAAGGATATAAAAATCTAAATAGTGCGTACAAATTACAATTCTAAATATTAATTTAATTAGCAAATACTTAAGACTTTCACAAGAGTCCATTTACTTCCTTTGTCCATCTAAAATATTAACTGAAACACGAATCTTAAATTATTCCGAAACAAAATGTTTTTATTTATACATACGAAAGTGCTCGTAAGTGCCATAAGTATTGCTAATTCAATACACTCAGTTCAGTAGAGTTTGATCTGAAATATGGTCAATTCATATATAACTTGGATTAAAACACTATCTTATAACAGAAATAGAATAATGTTCACTATGTAAGGGTGTTAAATAAAATCTAAAGGCAATAATTTAAGACTAACGAATGAAACTTACTTGTGGATTAATTTCAACGAACTTGTAATCAATCTTTAATGGCGCCTTTTCAATCACGTGCAACTGAATGTCCAATCAGATGACACTAGTGCATTGTAGTATGACGAGGCGAAAAAAAAGATGGTTTGAAATTTCATTATGCTATAGCTTTCAAAAGCTGCCTTTTGGTATTGAATATAAAATTTTATTGCTCTACTGAAATATTTTTCAGGTGCTTCAAAATAGATATTTTTGTGAAAAGAGATAAAATTCTTTTTTTCTGTTTATTTTATGGTATATTAAATTAATAATATATATTTTTTGTAAATAAAATATTCAAAATATTTTTACAAGAAACTTAGGTATTTCTAAGTATTTCTAATTTTTAGATGTCATTACAGAACAACTGATTTTGTAGAATTTCGCAATTTTCATCATCTTAATTTTACAGTAGTATATTCTTATAATACAAATTGGAATGAAAAAAACAATTTTTAATTAACGGACCTTAGTTAAAATAAACAAATCACATTTATTTAGAAAAATATTAATGTAATGTCTTTAAAGGCAAAGTGTTATTTTGAAATAAACATTCATATTTTTCAAAAGTCCATAGTAATCATACATGGTTTGCTTTACTTATTTCACTGACACATTGAATTGCTTTCTGTTTGTCATCAGAAATATGCCTCTTCATAGGAAGTCCTGTTACTTTAACATCATTCCATTCAATCATATCAATATAATCCTTGGCATCAAAGTTTATACGTTGAAATAAAAACTTTTTGATGCCACCTTCATTTTCAGCCCTTGCTTTTAGATTCCAGGGTAATCCAAGCTCTCTCTTACATGACTGCGATCATCTGATATCATACAAAGGACGAGATTTTCAGAAGCAGATTTCTGGCACTGGAAAATGTATATAAGATAGCATAATAGCATTTTTCAATGACAACAACCAGAATTTAAACATTACTGTAATTGGAATGGGTGGAACTGCCGTGAACACTGGATTGAATAATGATGTGGTTCGTTTATTTGAAAAGGAATTAAGAAGGCCACTGCAGTGGTTGATTTGTCTATTTCATGGAAATGAACTGCGCCTACGTCCTAATTTGGAGGAGAAATAGGTAAACAACTAGAAAACTGCTATGAACTTCCAGTAATTGAATTATCACCTATTGAAAATGGCATTCCATTACTAGAAATTAAGGATGATTTAAGTGTGGACCCAAAATATTTGTTAGAAATGTCTAATGCAATCTCTGTTGGAAGGTGCTCTTCTGATTTGTCTATGAGAAAACCAGGAAAACTTTGTTATTCATGATAGCTTACATTAGCAAACCGAATACTTCACTTGTATGTGGGAACAGAATGTACTGCAAAAAAAAATCTCCGAATACTGACTGAGTACATTTTGTAAGTATATGCATCTGTTTCGTTTCACATAAAGCGGAAACTTTCTTATATCCATGGATCGAAGCACTTGTGGAAACTTGTAAGCTATTCACGTTACCTCCATCAGACTCTTAAAAATGTAATTGACCCAGTCATTCAAAGAAATTCGTACTTTGCTGCTTCTGAAAATCTCCTCCTATGTATGATATCAGTTGATCGCAGCCACGTAAGACAGCTTGGATTACGCCGGATTCTAAAAGCAAGGACTGAAAAATGAAGGGGGCATTGGAAAGTTTTAAGTTCAACGTATAAACTTTGATGCCAAGGATTATATTGATATGATTGTACGTAAAGATGTTAAAGTAACAGAACGAGGCATATTTCTGATTATAAACTAGGAAGCAAAATAATCTGATCAGGAGAGTCAACGTACTGACTTCAGCAATTTTCCATGTCACACACAAGCAGTAGAAAGGATTGTTAAATTCGTTACCGAGTCACCCTTACCCGTCCGTGGCACTTCTGCAAGAGTTGCATTGATAAAAACGAAAATACATTCTCAAAAGATAATGCCAAAATTTAATAATAAAAAACAAAACAAAACACAATTCAATGTGTCAGTGAAATAAGTAATGGAAACCATGTGTGATTACTATGGACTTTTGAAAAACATGAATTTCTTTTTTTTCAAAATAACGTTTAACATCCCCAATCTCAAAGAACTTTTTAATCTTATGCACAGTAAGTGTGCGTTTAAATTTTCTTCTACACCCACTTTTGATTATATTCCTAAATCTGAAAAAGTTAAACCTCTGAATCAGGCTGATGAGCTTAAAGCAGGGTGTTTAACCTTTTGCAGCATCTGGGCCACATGGTAAATTTTTTCAAGGCAGGCGGGCCGCATAAAAAAGTCAACTACATTCAAAAGTTTAGTTTTATTATGAAAATGAAAAATACATTGTATATGTAATGTATAAAATATTATAATCTTGGTATGCAATGTGATGTGGTAATTTTGAACGAAATCGAACATAATGTGATTTTTTAAATTTGGGTTAGTCTAAAGCGAATTGCTCTCGACTCTAACTTAACTAGCATTAATGATCGAATCAATCTCTCTAACCAATTTTCTATCCTAGGAAACTGTCGTAATCCGGAGGAAAGAAATTCACGCTGCTAATGATGAATTTCCTGTTAGGCGGGAAACCAAACCTGAGCCATGTTTTTTTTTTTTAATGGCGGAAGGGTAAAAAGATACCCTCAAGAAAATGTACAACCTAGTCAAAATTCAATATCCCAAATCAATTTCATGAAACTTTCTCAAAATCTTATCTGAAAACATTACTGCAATTGGATTAATATCGGACCTTTCAAAATTACTTAATTTACTTACGCATTGAATTTTTTTGGAAAAAAAATCCCAAAACCGAACGACGACTTAAAAATTAAAAATTTATGTTCCGATCTTAATATTTCAAATCTTACCCAGTCCATTAATTGTTCACAGGTTAATTCTGATAGTGTTATTCTGATAGTGTGGTTTCTGATAGTGTTTAACATTTTTCCTTTATTTTTCTGTTCCATGCGAGGCAGTTTCCTCTTATTGAAGTTCCACACTTGATACCCTATCAGGGAATGCTGGTGTGGGGCGTTCGTTTTTGCTTCCCATGCTTCAGTCCTCGGTTCGATCCTGCAAAGTGCAGTTCTGTCATCTGTACTCACGGATGTTCAAACCTGCCAATTTAATTTATTAAATATAACTTACTTATTATTTTAAACTTAATTGCCTTATTTTTTATTTCTAACATTTATTTAAACTAATTTTTTTGCCTTTTTTTTCTTATTGTAAATATTATTTCTCGTATCCTGATTCAATTACAAAAAAAAACAATGTAATATATATTCTTCAATGTACGTACTGAGGATAAAGGGTCTTATTTTTTGATATTTTTTGGTGTCTCATGACATCTACTGTCTATGTCTCTGACATTACATTACATTAATATTTTTCTAAATATGTGTGATTTGTTTATTTTAACTAAGGTCTGTAAATTTAAAATTCTTTTTCTTTCATTCAAATTTGTATTATAAGAATATGTTACTGTAAAATTAATACGATGAAATTCGAGAAAAAATTCTACAAAATCAGTTGTTTTATAATGGCATCTAACAATTAGAAATACTTAGAATATGTAAATTTCCTGAAAAATATATTTTGAATATTTTATCTACAAAAATATATATTATTATTTTAATATACTATAGAAGAAATTTAAAAAAATACAAATTTTATCACTATTTCCTCTCTTATAAATAAAGAGTGGTGAAACAAGGACCCATTTTTAAGTAGATATTTAATTTCTCCAGTAATATATAAAATTGAAACTAATTTTCATCTGTTTTTATAAGCTTCTAGGGAGTTAAAAACATACACACAGAATACAATCTTTACATACAAGGAAAATTATGTGAATTTTCACATAATACAATTATACAATTTCACATAATACTTTTCACATAATACAATCTTTACATACAAGGAAAATTATGGGAATTTTCCGCGTAAAAGAAGTTTCACAACAATGAAATAAATATTTTTGAAAAGTCTGTTAAATTTAATCTTCGCCTTCCCTTTCAAATCCATAATTCTGATGCAGATATCTGTTACTTGTGGTTACGAATCGGAGGTACAGTTCCGGGACGATGCAGGGTAAACGATTTCGGTGCGATTCATATCAACCCATAACAGGCCCTGAAACACGTAAACGGAAAGCGTTTCCCCTTCGGAGGTTCGTAAACAACCCGCCAGTGGCCCGACAAAATTCTCCCGTACTTGTCGTTCAACCGGTGCCTCCAGCACTGGCCCGATAAGCTGCCGTCAGTCCTGTGTTTGTTGGGTATATATATATATATATATATATATATATATATATATATATATATATATATATATATATATATATATATATTGGCATTAACTGCATACATTGACCGTTGTATTTAATTTGGATGTACTCCGTAGCGAAGTACGGGTTTTCAGCTTGTCTTCTCACATACCTTTGTTCTGCATAACAATAAGCTTACTAAATATTTAAGTAATAGAGAAATCAGTTGTATTCTTGTACGCAGCGAAACTTACGGCACAACCTACAAGTTGATATCCTGGTGAAAAAGCGATATCCGATAACATGACTCTGACTTGCATCAAAGAGTATGACTCAAAGAGTTACATGCATTTGACATCAACATATGTGTCTCATTGATTGGCTTTAAACAGAAAAGGAAGAACGTGATAGCTTCATAGTTGATTTGATCTTTTGAAGCCATGGCTCGTTACAACCTTTTGAATGTTCGGGAAATTGCTTTTTGTTTAAAATAAAAGTTATGTATGATTGTTTAAAATGCTAGTGGTCCATTTCATTCAGACATTTTGCCTATGTACCAACGATAGATAACGATTACGTTACATTCGTACAAGCAACAGGTTACCAAACCTTTTGCTCTATGGTTGAACTTTTAAGGCCACTGGCCACGTCTTCTTTTGCGAAATATTTCCCGGACCTTCTCTGAATCAATTTATTGAGAGGCAAGGTACAGTATAAGATATAAAAGCATTTATTTTGAATTTATTTTCCTCATATAGTGGGGCTCCGGGTTGCCCAAATTGGTCGGCAGATCTGTAATGTCCGTCCGGCGCTCAGGCCCATTATGAAACATAAACCGAACAGGGGAAATCAACCCGCGGCTGAGTTTGCAGGCATTGCTACGCAGCGTATGGTCTTCAGGACGATTGCCTCTTGCAGTTTTTGTTCATTTCTTTTTAACATTAACTTATGCCTCTAGATATTTAATGTTTTTGGACCTGACAAGCATATTAAATTCGTAAAAATATATAACCATCATAATAAATTTAAACAATAATTTAGAAAAAGCTAAATTAAAAAAGCACACAAGTTAATTTCAAAATACAACGGGCTTCGCCCCTAGGCTCGCTACGCTCGCTCCTCTGTTATGGCTAATAACATAGGATACATAACATAAGATACATAGGGGCTAATAACATAAGATACATAGGGGTGATTCTGGGGCAATGCAACAGCTTTCATCCATTTACTGTTGTCACCCTTAATGAGAAGGGCGTTTCAACACTGTTGAATTATCAGCTTTAAAATTCAATTAAAATCGAAAATTTAAGATATAGACTTGAAATGAGGTTTATATGAATAAGAAAACTTTCAGCTTCCAGATGATGTAAATATTTTCTTTGTAAGATAAAAACTCGGAAGAGCATCGATATTACATCCACATAGGGGACGATATTTCGTGAAAAACTGTGTTTTATTTTTTGATGAAAATATTAGTCTGTTTAAAAATATTTTTAAACAAATGAGGTCTAGTTTTCAAGAGAAATGTCTGTAGTCTTAGATTGAAAAAATATCAAAATTCTACGATCATGTTTTCGTGAGTTCTCGTAATCTAAAGATGAAAATGTGAATGTTTTCCCACAAAACATAGAATAAACTTAAAGTCCGACGGAGATGAGACATGTCATACTTTGTTCCCCACATTTTTCTGTATCTATTCGTATCGGTCTCGACCCCATACCCCCAACGGTTTCGTAGGAGATAGCGTGACAAGTTTTGACAGCGGCAGCAGCACCTGCTGCTACTGCTTCTGCAGCAGGAGTTACTTTATTTTAGAATAGAGAGATACGTGTTTTCAATTACAGCTCGATTGAAAAGAAAATAAATCTGTCAAAAATATAAAGTCTAATCATGAAATACATTTTATATAATCGAATATATTTTTTTATACGTGCTTTCAATTACAGCTACATTGAAAAGAAAATAAATCTGTCAAAAATATAAAGTCTAATCATGAAATACATTTTATATAATCGAATATATTTTTATAGGTGCTTTCAATTACAGCTAGATTGAAAAGAAAATAAATCTGTCAAAAATATAAAGTCTAATCATGAAAAACATTTTATATAATCGAATATATTTTTTATACGTGCTTTCAATTACAGCTACATTGAAAAGAAAATAAATCTGTCAAAAATATAAAGTCTAATCATGAAATACATTTTATATAATCGAATATACTTTTTATACGTGCTTTCAATTACAGCTATATTGAAAAGAAAATAAATCTGTCAAAAATATAAAGTCTAATCATGAAATACATTTTATATAATCGAATATATTTTTATAGGTGCTTTCAATTACAGCTAGATTGAAAAGAAAATAAATCTGTCAAAAATATAAAGTCTAATCATGAAATACATTTTATATAATCGAATATATTTTTATACGTGCTTTCAATTACAGCTAGATTGAAAAGAAAATAAATCTGTCAAAAATATAAAGTCTAATCATGAAATACATTTTATATAATCGAATATATTTTTTATACGTGCTTTCAATTACAGCTACATTGAAAAGAAAATAAATCTGTCAAAAATATAAAGTCTAATCATGAAATACATTTTATATAATCGAATATATTTTTATACGTGCTTTCAATTACAGCTAGATTGAAAAGAAAATAAATCTGTCAAAAATATAAAGTCTAATCATGAAATACATTTTATATAATCGAATATATTTTTTATACGTGCTTTCAATTACAGCTAGATTGAAAAGAAAATAAATCTGTCAAAAATATAAAGTCTAATCATGAAATACATTTTATATAATCGAATATATTTTTTATACGTGCTTTCAATTACAGCTAGATTGAAAAGAAAATAAATCTGTCAAAAATATAAAGTCTAATCATGAAATACATTTTATATAATCGAATATATTTTTATACGTGCTTTCAATTACAGCTAGATTGAAAAGAAAATAAATCTGTCAAAAATATAAAGTCTAATCATGAAATACATTTTATATAATCGAATATATTTTTTATACGTGCTTTCAATTACAGCTACATTGAAAAGAAAATAAATCTGTCAAAAATATAAAGTCTAATCATGAAATACATTTTATATAATCGAATATATTTTTATAGGTGCTTTCAATTACAGCTAGATTGAAAAGAAAATAAATCTGTCAAAAATATAAAGTCTAATCATGAAAAACATTTTATATAATCGAATATATTTTTTTATACGTGCTTTCAATTACAGCTACATTGAAAAGAAAATAAATCTGTCAAAAATATAAAGTCTAATCATGAAATACATTTTATATAATCGAATATATTTTTATAGGTGCTTTCAATTACAGCTAGATTGAAAAGAAAATAAATCTGTCAAAAATATAAAGTCTAATCATGAAAAACATTTTATATAATCGAATATATTTTTTATACGTGCTTTCAATTACAGCTAGATTGAAAAGAAAATAAATCTGTCAAAAATATAAAGTCTAATCATGAAATACATTTTATATAATCGAATATATTTTTATAGGTGCTTTCAATTACAGCTAGATTGAAAAGAAAATAAATCTGTCAAAAATATAAAGTCTAATCATGAAATACATTTTATATAATCGAATATATTTTTATAGGTGCTTTCAATTACAGCTAGATAGAAAAGAAAATAAATCTGTCAAAAATATAAAGTCTAATCATGAAATACATTTTATATAATCGAATATATTTTTTATACGTGCTTTCAATTACAGCTACATTGAAAAGAAAATAAATCTGTCAAAAATATAAAGTCTAATCATGAAATACATTTTATATAATCGAATATATTTTTATAGGTGCTTTCAATTACAGCTAGATTGAAAAGAAAATAAATCTGTCAAAAATATAAAGTCTAATCATGAAATACATTTTATATAATCGAATATATTTTTTATACGTGCTTTCAATTACAGCTACATTGAAAAGAAAATAAATCTGTCAAAAATATAAAGTCTAATCATGAAATACATTTTATATAATCGAATATATTTTTATAGGTGCTTTCAATTACAGCTAGATTGAAAAGAAAATAAATCTGTCAAAAATATAAAGTCTAATCATGAAAAACATTTTATATAATCGAATATATTTTTTATACGTGCTTTCAATTACAGCTACATTGAAAAGAAAATAAATCTGTCAAAAATATAAAGTCTAATCATGAAATACATTTTATATAATCGAATATATTTTTTATACGTGCTTTCAATTACAGCTATATTGAAAAGAAAATAAATCTGTCAAAAATATAAAGTCTAATCATGAAATACATTTTATATAATCGAATATATTTTTATAGGTGCTTTCAATTACAGCTAGATTGAAAAGAAAATAAATCTGTCAAAAATATAAAGTCTAATCATGAAAAACATTTTATATAATCGAATATATTTTTATACGTGCTTTCAATTACAGCTCGATTGAAAAGAAAATAAATCTGTCAAAAATATAAAGTCTAATCATGAAATACATTTTATATAATCGAATATACTTTTTATACGTGCTTTCAATTACAGCTATATTGAAAAGAAAATAAATCTGTCAAAAATATAAAGTCTAATCATGAAATACATTTTATATAATCGAATATATTTTTATAGGTGCTTTCAATTACAGCTAGATTGAAAAGAAAATAAATCTGTCAAAAATATAAAGTCTAATCATGAAATACATTTTATATAATCGAATATATTTTTTATACGTGCTTTCAATTACAGCTACATTGAAAAGAAAATAAATCTGTCAAAAATATAAAGTCTAATCATGAAATACATTTTATATAATCGAATATATTTTTATAAGGTTCTTTCAATTACAGCTAGATTGAAAAGAAAATAAATCTGTCAAAAATATAAAGTCTAATCATGAAATACATTTTATATAATCGAATATATTTTTTATACGTGCTTTCAATTACAGCTAGATTGAAAAGAAAATAAATCTGTCAAAAATATAAAGTCTAATCATGAAATACATTTTATATAATCGAATATACTTTTTATACGTGCTTTCAATTACAGCTATATTGAAAAGAAAATAAATCTGTCAAAAATATAAAGTCTAATCATGAAATACATTTTATATAATCGAATATATTTTTATACGTGCTTTCAATTACAGCTAGATTGAAAAGAAAATAAATCTGTCAAAAATATAAAGTCTAATCATGAAATACATTTTATATAATCGAATATATTTTTTATACGTGCTTTCAATTACAGCTAGATTGAAAAGAAAATAAATCTGTCAAAAATATAAAGTCTAATCATGAAATACATTTTATATAATCGAATATATTTTTATACGGTGCTTTCAATTACAGCTAGATTGAAAAGAAAATAAATCTGTCAAAAATATAAAGTCTAATCATGAAATACATTTTATATAATCGAATATATTTTTTATACGTGCTTTCAATTACAGCTACATTGAAAAGAAAATAAATCTGTCAAAAATATAAAGTCTAATCATGAAATACATTTTATATAATCGAATATATTTTTATACGTGCTTTCAATTACAGCTATATTGAAAAGAAAATAAATCTGTCAAAAATATAAAGTCTAATCATGAAATACATTTTATATAATCGAATATATTTTTATAGGTGCTTTCAATTACAGCTAGATTGAAAAGAAAATAAATCTGTCAAAAATATAAAGTCTAATCATGAAATACATTTTATATAATCGAATATATTTTTATAGGTGCTTTCAATTACAGCTCGATTGAAAAGAAAATAAATCTGTCAAAAATATAAAGTCTAATCATGAAATACATTTTATATAATCGAATATACTTTTTATACGTGCTTTCAATTACAGCTATATTGAAAAGAAAATAAATCTGTCAAAAATATAAAGTCTAATCATGAAATACATTTTATATAATCGAATATATTTTTATAGGTGCTTTCAATTACAGCTCGATTGAAAAGAAAATAAATCTGTCAAAAATATAAAGTCTAATCATGAAATACATTTTATATAATCGAATATATTTTTTATACGTGCTTTCAATTACAGCTACATTGAAAAGAAAATAAATCTGTCAAAAATATAAAGTCTAATCATGAAATACATTTTATATAATCGAATATATTTTTATAGGTGCTTTCAATTACAGCTAGATTGAAAAGAAAATAAATCTGTCAAAAATATAAAGTCTAATCATGAAATACATTTTATATAATCGAATATATTTTTTATACGTGCTTTCAATTACAGCTACATTGAAAAGAAAATAAATCTGTCAAAAATATAAAGTCTAATCATGAAATACATTTTATATAATCGAATATACTTTTTATACGTGCTTTCAATTACAGCTATATTGAAAAGAAAATAAATCTGTCAAAAATATAAAGTCTAATCATGAAATACATTTTATATAATCGAATATATTTTTATAGGTGCTTTCAATTACAGCTAGATTGAAAAGAAAATAAATCTGTCAAAAATATAAAGTCTAATCATGAAAAACATTTTATATAATCGAATATATTTTTTATACGTGCTTTCAATTACAGCTACATTGAAAAGAAAATAAATCTGTCAAAAATATAAAGTCTAATCATGAAATACATTTTATATAATCGAATATATTTTTATAGGTGCTTTCAATTACAGCTAGATTGAAAAGAAAATAAATCTGTCAAAAATATAAAGTCTAATCATGAAATACATTTTATATAATCGAATATATTTTTTATACGTGCTTTCAATTACAGCTAGATTGAAAAGAAAATAAATCTGTCAAAAATATAAAGTCTAATCATGAAATACATTTTATATAATCGAATATATTTTTATAGGTGCTTTCAATTACAGCTAGATTGAAAAGAAAATAAATCTGTCAAAAATATAAAGTCTAATCATGAAATACATTTTATATAATCGAATATATTTTTATAGGTGCTTTCAATTACAGCTAGATTGAAAAGAAAATAAATCTGTCAAAAATATAAAGTCTAATCATGAAATACATTTTATATAATCGAATATATTTTTTATACGTGCTTTCAATTACAGCTAGATTGAAAAGAAAATAAATCTGTCAAAAATATAAAGTCTAATCATGAAATACATTTTATATAATCGAATATATTTTTATAGGTGCTTTCAATTACAGCTAGATTGAAAAGAAAATAAATCTGTCAAAAATATAAAGTCTAATCATGAAATACATTTTATATAATCGAATATATTTTTATACCGTGCTTTCAATTACAGCTAGATTGAAAAGAAAATAAATCTGTCAAAAATATAAAGTCTAATCATGAAATACATTTTATATAATCGAATATATTTTTTATACGTGCTTTCAATTACAGCTAGATTGAAAAGAAAATAAATCTGTCAAAAATATAAAGTCTAATCATGAAATACATTTTATATAATCGAATATATTTTTATACGTGCTTTCAATTACAGCTAGATTGAAAAGAAAATAAATCTGTCAAAAATATAAAGTCTAATCATGAAATACATTTTATATAATCGAATATATTTTTATAGGTGCTTTCAATTACAGCTAGATTGAAAAGAAAATAAATCTGTCAAAAATATAAAGTCTAATCATGAAATACATTTTATATAATCGAATATATTTTTTATACGTGCTTTCAATTACAGCTAGATTGAAAAGAAAATAAATCTGTCAAAAATATAAAGTCTAATCATGAAATACATTTTATATAATCGAATATATTTTTATACGTGCTTTCAATTACAGCTAGATTGAAAAGAAAATAAATCTGTCAAAAATATAAAGTCTAATCATGAAATACATTTTATATAATCGAATATATTTTTTTATACGTGCTTTCAATTACAGCTAGATTGAAAAGAAAATAAATCTGTCAAAAATATAAAGTCTAATCATGAAATACATTTTATATAATCGAATATACTTTTTATACGTGCTTTCAATTACAGCTAGATTGAAAAGAAAATAAATCTGTCAAAAATATAAAGTCTAATCATGAAATACATTTTATATAATCGAATATATTTTTATACGTGCTTTCAATTACAGCTAGATTGAAAAGAAAATAAATCTGTCAAAAATATAAAGTCTAATCATGAAATACATTTTATATAATCGAATATATTTTTTATACGTGCTTTCAATTACAGCTAGATTGAAAAGAAAATAAATCTGTCAAAAATATAAAGTCTAATCATGAAATACATTTTATATAATCGAATATATTTTTATACGTGCTTTCAATTACAGCTAGATTGAAAAGAAAATAAATCTGTCAAAAATATAAAGTCTAATCATGAAATACATTTTATATAATCGAATATATTTTTTATACGTGCTTTCAATTACAGCTAGATTGAAAAGAAAATAAATCTGTCAAAAATATAAAGTCTAATCATGAAATACATTTTATATAATCGAATATATTTTTATACGTGCTTTCAATTACAGCTAGATTGAAAAGAAAATAAATCTGTCAAAAATATAAAGTCTAATCATGAAATACATTTTATATAATCGAATATATTTTTATACGTGCTTTCAATTACAGCTAGATTGAAAAGAAAATAAATCTGTCAAAAATATAAAGTCTAATCATGAAATACATTTTATATAATCGAATATATTTTTTATACGTGCTTTCAATTACAGCTAGATTGAAAAGAAAATAAATCTGTCAAAAATATAAAGTCTAATCATGAAATACATTTTATATAATCGAATATATTTTTATACGTGCTTTCAATTACAGCTAGATTGAAAAGAAAATAAATCTGTCAAAAATATAAAGTCTAATCATGAAATACATTTTATATAATCGAATATATTTTTTATACGTGCTTTCAATTACAGCTAGATTGAAAAGAAAATAAATCTGTCAAAAATATAAAGTCTAATCATGAAATACATTTTATATAATCGAATATATTTTTATACGTGCTTTCAATTACAGCTAGATTGAAAAGAAAATAAATCTGTCAAAAATATAAAGTCTAATCATGAAATACATTTTATATAATCGAATATATTTTTTATACGTGCTTTCAATTACAGCTAGATTGAAAAGAAAATAAATCTGTCAAAAATATAAAGTCTAATCATGAAATACATTTTATATAATCGAATATATTTTTATACGTGCTTTCAATTACAGCTAGATTGAAAAGAAAATAAATCTGTCAAAAATATAAAGTCTAATCATGAAATACATTTTATATAATCGAATATATTTTTATACGTGCTTTCAATTACAGCTAGATTGAAAAGAAAATAAATCTGTCAAAAATATAAAGTCTAATCATGAAATACATTTTATATAATCGAATATATTTTTATACGTGCTTTCAATTACAGCTAGATTGAAAAGAAAATAAATCTGTCAAAAATATAAAGTCTAATCATGAAATACATTTTATATAATCGAATATATTTTTATACGTGCTTTCAATTACAGCTAGATTGAAAAGAAAATAAATCTGTCAAAAATATAAAGTCTAATCATGAAATACATTTTATATAATCGAATATATTTTTATACGTGCTTTCAATTACAGCTAGATTGAAAAGAAAATAAATCTGTCAAAAATATAAAGTCTAATCATGAAATACATTTTATATAATCGAATATATTTTTTATACGTGCTTTCAATTACAGCTAGATTGAAAAGAAAATAAATCTGTCAAAAATATAAAGTCTAATCATGAAATACATTTTATATAATCGAATATATTTTTATACGTGCTTTCAATTACAGCTAGATTGAAAAGAAAATAAATCTGTCAAAAATATAAAGTCTAATCATGAAATACATTTTATATAATCGAATATATTTTTTATACGTGCTTTCAATTACAGCTAGATTGAAAAGAAAATAAATCTGTCAAAAATATAAAGTCTAATCATGAAATACATTTTATATAATCGAATATATTTTTATACGTGCTTTCAATTACAGCTAGATTGAAAAGAAAATAAATCTGTCAAAAATATAAAGTCTAATCATGAAATACATTTTATATAATCGAATATATTTTTATACGTGCTTTCAATTACAGCTAGATTGAAAAGAAAATAAATCTGTCAAAAATATAAAGTCTAATCATGAAATACATTTTATATAATCGAATATATTTTTATACGTGCTTTCAATTACAGCTAGATTGAAAAGAAAATAAATCTGTCAAAAATATAAAGTCTAATCATGAAATACATTTTATATAATCGAATATATTTTTTATACGTGCTTTCAATTACAGCTAGATTGAAAAGAAAATAAATCTGTCAAAAATATAAAGTCTAATCATGAAATACATTTTATATAATCGAATATATTTTTATACGTGCTTTCAATTACAGCTAGATTGAAAAGAAAATAAATCTGTCAAAAATATAAAGTCTAATCATGAAATACATTTTATATAATCGAATATATTTTTTATACGTGCTTTCAATTACAGCTAGATTGAAAAGAAAATAAATCTGTCAAAAATATAAAGTCTAATCATGAAATACATTTTATATAATCGAATATATTTTTATACGTGCTTTCAATTACAGCTAGATTGAAAAGAAAATAAATCTGTCAAAAATATAAAGTCTAATCATGAAATACATTTTATATAATCGAATATATTTTTTATACGTGCTTTCAATTACAGCTAGATTGAAAAGAAAATAAATCTGTCAAAAATATAAAGTCTAATCATGAAATACATTTTATATAATCGAATATATTTTTATACGTGCTTTCAATTACAGCTAGATTGAAAAGAAAATAAATCTGTCAAAAATATAAAGTCTAATCATGAAATACATTTTATATAATCGAATATATTTTTTATACGTGCTTTCAATTACAGCTAGATTGAAAAGAAAATAAATCTGTCAAAAATATAAAGTCTAATCATGAAATACATTTTATATAATCGAATATATTTTTATACGTGCTTTCAATTACAGCTAGATTGAAAAGAAAATAAATCTGTCAAAAATATAAAGTCTAATCATGAAATACATTTTATATAATCGAATATATTTTTATACGTGCTTTCAATTACAGCTAGATTGAAAAGAAAATAAATCTGTCAAAAATATAAAGTCTAATCATGAAATACATTTTATATAATCGAATATATTTTTATACGTGCTTTCAATTACAGCTAGATTGAAAAGAAAATAAATCTGTCAAAAATATAAAGTCTAATCATGAAATACATTTTATATAATCGAATATATTTTTTATACGTGCTTTCAATTACAGCTAGATTGAAAAGAAAATAAATCTGTCAAAAATATAAAGTCTAATCATGAAATACATTTTATATAATCGAATATATTTTTATACGTGCTTTCAATTACAGCTAGATTGAAAAGAAAATAAATCTGTCAAAAATATAAAGTCTAATCATGAAATACATTTTATATAATCGAATATATTTTTTATACGTGCTTTCAATTACAGCTAGATTGAAAAGAAAATAAATCTGTCAAAAATATAAAGTCTAATCATGAAATACATTTTATATAATCGAATATATTTTTATACGTGCTTTCAATTACAGCTAGATTGAAAAGAAAATAAATCTGTCAAAAATATAAAGTCTAATCATGAAATACATTTTATATAATCGAATATATTTTTATACGTGCTTTCAATTACAGCTAGATTGAAAAGAAAATAAATCTGTCAAAAATATAAAGTCTAATCATGAAATACATTTTATATAATCGAATATATTTTTATACGTGCTTTCAATTACAGCTAGATTGAAAAGAAAATAAATCTGTCAAAAATATAAAGTCTAATCATGAAATACATTTTATATAATCGAATATATTTTTTATACGTGCTTTCAATTACAGCTAGATTGAAAAGAAAATAAATCTGTCAAAAATATAAAGTCTAATCATGAAATACATTTTATATAATCGAATATATTTTTATACGGTGCTTTCAATTACAGCTAGATTGAAAAGAAAATAAATCTGTCAAAAATATAAAGTCTAATCATGAAATACATTTTATATAATCGAATATATTTTTTATACGTGCTTTCAATTACAGCTACATTGAAAAGAAAATAAATCTGTCAAAAATATAAAGTCTAATCATGAAATACATTTTATATAATCGAATATATTTTTATACGTGCTTTCAATTACAGCTAGATTGAAAAGAAAATAAATCTGTCAAAAATATAAAGTCTAATCATGAAATACATTTTATATAATCGAATATATTTTTATACGTGCTTTCAATTACAGCTAGATTGAAAAGAAAATAAATCTGTCAAAAATATAAAGTCTAATCATGAAATACATTTTATATAATCGAATATATTTTTTATACGTGCTTTCAATTACAGCTAGATTGAAAAGAAAATAAATCTGTCAAAAATATAAAGTCTAATCATGAAATACATTTTATATAATCGAATATATTTTTTATACGTGCTTTCAATTACAGCTAGATTGAAAAGAAAATAAATCTGTCAAAAATATAAAGTCTAATCATGAAATACATTTTATATAATCGAATATATTTTTATACGTGCTTTCAATTACAGCTAGATTGAAAAGAAAATAAATCTGTCAAAAATATAAAGTCTAATCATGAAATACATTTTATATAATCGAATATATTTTTATACGTGCTTTCAATTACAGCTAGATTGAAAAGAAAATAAATCTGTCAAAAATATAAAGTCTAATCATGAAATACATTTTATATAATCGAATATATTTTTTATACGTGCTTTCAATTACAGCTAGATTGAAAAGAAAATAAATCTGTCAAAAATATAAAGTCTAATCATGAAATACATTTTATATAATCGAATATATTTTTTATACGTGCTTTCAATTACAGCTAGATTGAAAAGAAAATAAATCTGTCAAAAATATAAAGTCTAATCATGAAATACATTTTATATAATCGAATATATTTTTATACGTTCTTTCAATTACAACTAGATTGAAAAAAAATAAATCTTTCAAAAATATAAAGTCTAATCATGAAAAACATTTTATATAATTGAATATATTTTTTATACGTGCTTTCAATTACAGCTACATTGAAAAGAAAATAAATCTGTCAAAAATATAAAGTCTAATCATGAAATACATTTTATATAATCGAATATATTTTTTATACGTGCTTTCAATTACAGCTGGATTGAAAAGAAAATAAATCTGGCAAAAATATAAAGTCTAATCATGAAATACATTTTATATAATCGAATATATTTTTTATACGTGCTTTCAAGTACAGCTAGATTGAAAAGAAAATAAATCTGTCAAAAATATAAAGTCTAATCATGAAATACATTTTATATAATCGAATATATTATTTATACGTGCTTTAGATTGAAAAGAAAATAAATACGGATAATAATTACAGCTAGATTGAAAAGAAAATAAATCTGTCAAAAATATAAACTCTAATCATGAAATACATTTTATATAATCGAATATATTTTTATACGAGCTTTCAAGTACAGTTAGATTGAAAAGAAAATAAATCTGTCAAAAATATAAAGTCTAATCATGAAATACATTTTATATAATCGAATATATTTTTTATACATGCTTTCAATTACAGCTAGATTGAAAAGAAAATAAATCTGTCAAAAATATAAAGTCTAATCATGAAATACATTTTATATAATCGAATATATTTCTTATACGAGCTTTCAATTACAGCTAGATTGAAAAGAAAATAAATCTGTCAAAAATATAAAGTCTAATCATGAAATACATTTTATATAATCGAATATATTTTTATACGTGCTTTCAATTACAGCTAGATTGAAAAGAAAATAAATCTTTCAAAAATATAAAGTCTAATCATGAAATACATTTTATATAATCGAATATATTTTTTATACGTGCTTTCAATTACAGCTAGATTGAAAAGAAAATAAATCTGTCAAAATATAAAGTCTAATCATGAAATACATTTTATATAATCGAATATATTTTTTATACGAGCTTTCAAGTACAGTTAGATTGAAAAGAAAATAAATCTGTCAAAAATGTAAAGTCTAATCATGAAATACCTTTTATGTAATAGAATATATTTTTATACGTGCTTTCATGTACAGCTAGATTGAATAAAAAATAAATCTGTCAAAAATATAAAGTCTAATCATGAAATACATTTTATATAATCGAATATATTTTTTATACGTGCTTTCAATTACAGCTAGATTGAAAAGAAAATAAATCTGTCAAAAATATAAAG
>OU015496.1:1778172-1783172 GCA_907164885.2 Dolomedes plantarius
AAAGATGTAGAAAATCATCGATTTAGTACGAAAAGATACTTTGTAGACATTAATGCAAAGAATAGAACGGTTAAAACGGGCATTTGTTTTTTTCGTGATTTCCTGCACTGTGACGTCACGAAACTTGAACGGAAGGAGAAATGATTATCTTTCGGGTAAAACACGACACCGCAATGTGCACAGTGGTATATCGCTTTTGATCCCCGATCAAAAGAACCGCGGTTCAAACCTCGGGGGTTTCATCCTTGTACTGATTGTCTTTATAAACAGAGTAGACAATGCGTAGATCGTGTAAAATAGTGTCGCATCAACTCAACGCAACTTGCGCTTGGTGTTCGAAATTTTTGCAGTATGCAAATACGTAAGAAACGTCACGCCTGTTCACCTGATACAGCTATAAAATGAGACATCTTCTTGGGGTTGTAGTATGTTGATGCTCGTGGTCATGGCTGAGTATTCCAAAGCTGAGATCTCCAGTGAAGCAGTACCTCGTCAAGGAATTCGGGGACCAAATAAATGGGTATGGCGGTTTCGAAGAGTGACCTCCACGTTCGCCTGATCTGACTCCACTGGACTTTTTCCTGTGGGGATACTTGAAACAGCAGGTGTATGCGACCCGTCCACAAATATTGCAGGACCTTAAACGACGCATTACGGAGGCTTGTGCCAACTTGTCACGCTCCATGCTCCAACGTGTGAAAAAAAAATTTTTTTTTCGAATATGCTGCAGTTCTTTTATTAATGCTATCAATCAATTTATTTTTATAAGGCGATGATGTGATAATATCGGCTTTGCGGGCCCCACTTGGTTTCGAGGTGTTTTTCTCAGGTAACGTAGGCAAGGGATTTATTTCTTCGGGAGTCACTAAGAACTGGTTTGAACTTGTTTGATCAATACCTTCCACATTGTCACTACTGCTACATGGTTTTGGATTTCGCCTGGGCGTCATTGCATCTGCAGCTTCAGAGGAAACAAGGCTGTGAGAGTGAAAACTGAAATGCCTAATATGAGATCCTATCTCATATTAGGCATGATTTGGGGTCTCATATTGAGCACGACCATGTTGTTGAACACGCCAACGAATTTTTTAGGTTAGGATTGACGTTAGCTTAAAAACAAACAGGAGTGTTTACACACCACATTTATAGCTACCTATCCAATACTAACAGTTTTAATAAGAGTCTCACCTTAAAGGTGAAAACAGCCAATGAAAATGGTGACGCAAAAAAGTCGAGGAGCACAAATTCAGAAAAAATATTACTGCACCTTTGTGTGCACTTGCAGACACTCGACTGACTCACCGGTTACGAATGATGCAATAGACTACTGTTTTTCGCTCCAGTCGCCAGGCGGCAGTACTTGATACGTCCTATAAGCTGAGGTCTCATATTAGGCATACTTAATATATATAGAGACTAAGTAACCCTTGTTAAATAAAGTTGTAAGTCCCTCTTTATAGCCTAAGTAACCTTTGTAAAATAAGTTCTTCACCTGTTTTTTAAAACCCCTTCACTCTCCCCCATTTATTTCTCTTACGGTTCCCCAAGGGGGCATGCCCCCCCCCCAGGTTGGAACCACTGCTTTAGAAGCTCACCTCATATACTGATTGAGTGTACCAATGAAACTTATTTTCGACTGTCCCATTGGGAGAATCCAACTGCGCGTCACTTAAGAGTATTGGATATGAGTCGAAACAGACGCTACCATTCTCTGTTGTATTCTTTGTACATATGTAAATAACATTCCCTCTTTATACTTCTTATAAGTGTTAACCCACCAAATATCAGTATTGTATATGTATAATGTGGTGAAGTAGACCAAATTATTATTCATCTCCACTAGACTGTATTCACTGGAATTGCTGGCCATTCAAGACAAGGTTCAACTTTAAGACACCGCCTGCCCTAATGTGGCCTTTTGATTTTGTATTTGTTACGTATATATATATATATATACTATGTTACTGTCAAAGTCCGAGGTCTGGTCCATTCGCTAAATAGCTATCCACTTCTAGCATTGGCTAAAGCCAGATGTAATCGAGAATTTACGACTGCTTCGGGCTTTGGTCGGCCTATTCACGATGCACCCGGCAGTCAATGGCCAGTTCATTAATTGTCATGAATTGAAAAGCTAAAAGTTTTGCAAAGCTGGATCGTGCAGTCACGGGAATTGATCATTAGGGTGGAACGAAAAACATTTTTTTTTTAATTTCAATATGCGGATGTTTTCAAAAGTTGCTTTTTGGGATTAGAATAAAGAATATAAAAATTTATTGCTCTACTAAAATATTTTCAAGTGCCGCCAAGAGCTTCAAAACGGATATTTTTATGAAAAAGTGATAAAATTTGTATCTTTTTAAAATTTTTTTTATAGTATATTGAAATAATAATATATATTTTTTGTACTTACTTACATATTCTAAGTATTTCGAATTTTTAGATGCCATTACAGAATAACTGATTTTGTTGAATTTCGCGATTTTCATCATATTAATTTTACAGTGGCATATTCTTATAATACACTTTGGAATGAAAGAAAAACAATTTTTAGTTAACGGACTTGGTTAAAGTAAACAAACCACACTTATTTTGAAAAATATTAACGTAATGTATTTAAAGGCAAAACGATATTTTGAAAAAAAATTCATGTTTTTCAAAAGTCCATAGTAATCACACATGTTTTCCATTACTTATTTCACTGACACAATTAATTGTTTTTTGTTTCAAATTTTGGCATTATCTTTTGAGAATGCATTTTTTGTTTTTATCAATGAATCTCTTGAAGAAGTGCCACGAACGGACAAGGATGACTCTATAACTTATTTAACAATCCTTTCTACTGCTTGCGTGTGGCATGGAAAATTATCGAAATCAATACGTTGACTCTCGTGATCAGTTTCTTTTGCATCCTTTATAAAATGCTTTGGTTTGTCATCAGTAATATGCCTCGTCATAGAGGGTTCTGTTACTTTAACGTCATTCCATTCAATCACATCAGTATAATCCGTGGCATCAAAGTTTATACGTTGAATTAAAATTTTCTCCTTTATTTTCAGTCATTGCTTTTAGAATCCGGCGAAATTCAAGCTCTCTTACGTGATTGCGATCATCTATTATCATACAAAGGAGTAAATTTTCAGGAACAGATTTTTGGCACTGGGAAAGGTATAAAAGATAGCATAATGGCATTTTTCAATGGCAACAACCAACACTTAACCTTTCTGCAAATGGATGAGATGAAACTGTCGTGAACACCGGATTGAATAATGGGGTGATTCCTTTATTGGAAACAGAATTAAGAAGGCCACTGCAGTGGTTGATTTGTCTATTCATGGAAAGAACTGCCCCTACGTCACTATTTTGTTTCCTAGATGAAAACACTAAAGTTCCAAATTAATTTGGATGAGAAATAGGTAAACAACTAGAAAGCTGCTATGAAATTTTGTGAAATTCCAGTGATTTAATTTCCACCTATTGAAAATGGCATTCCATTACTAGAAATTAAGGATGATTTAAGTGTGGACCAAAAATATTTGTTAGAAAGGTGTAATGCAATCTCTGTTGGAAGGTGCTCTTCTTATTTGTCCACGAGTAATCCAGGAAAACTTTGTCATTAACGATGGCTTACATTAGCAAACCGAGTACTTCGCTTGTATGTGAGTACAGAATGTCCTGAAAAAAATCTTCGAATACAGACTGTGTACATTTTGAAAGTTTATGCACCTGTTTGGTTTAACATAAAGCTGAAACCATCTTGTACCCCTGGATCGAAGCACTTGGGAATACTTGTAAGTTATTCACGTTACCTCCATTAGACTCTTAAAAATGCAATTGACCCAGTCATTCAAAGAAATGCATACTTTTCCGCTTCTGAAAATTTCCTCCTTTGTATGATATCAGATGATCGCAGTCATGTAAGAGAGCTTGGATTACGCCAGATTCTAAAAGCAAGGGCTGAAAATGAAGCATCAGAAAGTTTTAATTCAACATATAAACTTTGATTCCAAGGACTATATTGATATGATTGAATGGAATGATGTTTAAGTAACAGAACCTCCTATAACGAGGTATATTTCTGATGACAAACTAAAGCAGTTTATAAAGGAAGAAAGAGAATCTGATCACGATAGTCGACGTATTGACTTAAATAATTTTCCATGTCACACACAAGCAGTAGAGAAAGAATTGTTAAATTAGGTACCGAGTCATCCTTGTCCGTTCGTGGCACTTCTTCAAGAGATTCATTGATAAACACAAAAATGCATTCTCAAGGGATAATGCCAAAATTTGACACAAAACAAAACAATTCATTGTGTCAGTGAAATAAGTAATAGAAAGAATGTGTGATTACTATGAACTTTTGAAAAACATCAATTATTTTTTTACAAAATAACGTTTTTCCTTTAAATACATTGCATTAACATTTTTCTAAATAAGTGTGATTTGTTTATTTTAACTAAGGTCCGTTAATTATTTTTTTTTCTTTCATTCCAAAGTGTATTATAAGAATACGCCCCTGTAAAATTAATATGATGAAAATAGCAAAATTCTACAAAATCAATTGTTCTTCAATGGCATCTAAAAATTAGAAATACTTAGAATATGTAAGTTTTCAGTAAAAATATAATATTTTGAATATTGTATTTACAAAAGATATATATTATTATTTTCTTACACTATAAAAGAAACTTTTTAAAAATACAAATTTTATCCCTTTTTTAAAAATATATCCATTTTGAAGCCCTTGGCAGCACTTGAAAATATTTTAGTTAGAGCAATAAAATTTTATATTATTTATTCTAATCCCAAAAGGCAACTTTTGAAAACTACTGCATATTGAAATTCAAAGAAAAGTTTTTTTTCGTTCCACCCTATGATCGTACCACTTCAAACTTCTTATTACCTTTGGAAAAATCCCTTTAATTTAGTGAAAGTTGAAAAAAAATATTTCAGGTAGTCTCTTCTAACGAAACTACCTCGGGCTATTAACGTAGGATTAC
>OU015496.1:1785672-1842108 GCA_907164885.2 Dolomedes plantarius
GATATTTAACATTTAAGAGCATTTCGATGTTCGTTAAAAATTAGGCAAGTCATGTTCCGCCTTAACAAATTTTAAAAAAAATACATTCAAAGTTTATTTTTAGTGTCAAATTTGCAAAGCGTTCATTAATATTTTTCTTTAAAACAGTTTCAGGAGTATATTTGTTGACACAAAAAACGCGTGATGAATTTTCCTCTAGTTAAATAAATTGCCCTCACTGAGAGAAATAATCATTTAAATTTCAAAGAAAGCATCCGACCGTAAATATTCAGTCATATTTTACGGTGATGTTTTTCTCCGCGAAACACTTTCAAAAGAACTCAAGAATTTTACAGCTTTAGAGGGAAAATTTCCCGATCTCTTTCAAACTTTGAACGAAGATACAAAAAAAAATTTACGGAAAGAACACTTTATTCGATATAAACATAGCGGTATCATTCAAATATTCGAATTCTGTGTAGCAGGGGGAAAAATTTCTATCTCTCTTTGAAAAAAAGTGAAGAAAATAAAACTTTTCGAATAATTTTCAGACGTACTTTACGGCATTCAACTTGCGAGCTCACTTTCATGTCACTTTCTACAAGTAATGCATTAATTAATTTTGTTATGAATTTTACAACAGAGGTAATTTCCTAAATTTAACAGACATTAAACTTTCAAAACCTTCGGAATGCTGCGAGTATCGTATTATTTAATTCAATTATATGGATTGTCAACATATTTCTCTAAATTTTGAGACTTTAGATTTGATAGTTGCAGCTTATTTTCCTGAAATCCAAACTCACAAGATACTTCTTTGGTGCTAAAATCATTTTACTCAATCAATTACTCAACTAATATATATCTATATACATATATATATATATATATATATATATATATATATATATATATATATAAAACAGTTCCGTAACTGACTGATTGACAGACATACTGACTGACTGACTGACATACACTGCTGGCCACCCAAATTGCAACACCAAGAAAGACAAGAGATATCACAACAAAATTTATTTTGTAGATAACATGTTGACCAAGTATCAAATGATTAAATTTATAGACTTCTGTGATGTGTGGTTCCTGCCAAAATCAGTAGCCAGAGTAGCCGCCATTAATGGAGATCACCGCTGCCACACGCCTCGGCATTGATTCAAAGAGACTTTGACTGATTTCTTGGGGTACAGCAGACCAATCAGCTTCCACACGTTGCCAAAGTCGATCTGCTGTGGCAGCTGGGGATGGAATCTGGGTCAATCGTAGAGCAACCATGGACCACATGTTTTCTATCGGCGAAAGATCCGGAGAGCGAGGCGGCCAGGGAAGCAATTCAGTCTGGCGATTGACGAAGAACCGTTGGACAATGCGTGCCACGTGTGGTCGCGCATTATCCTGTTGAAATATGGCTGTGGGCAAGCCCTGAAGGTAAGGAAGGACAACTGGCTCCAACACCTCGGAGATGTAGCGCTGGCTGTTTAAAGTACCGGCAATGCGTACTAGAGGTGTGCGAGAGTGATATCCAATACCGCCCCATATCATAATACACGGTGCAGCACCAGTGTGGCGGTGCATAACGCAGCTGTTTAGCATCCTCTCTTCACGGTATCTCCAGACTCGAATGCGACCATCGTGGTGTTGCAGACAGAAGCGTGACTCGTCAGTATAGACAATTTCATTCCATTCTGCCGTCCACATTCTTCTGTCATCGCACCATTGGCGGCGGAGACGTCTGTGGTTCTGCGTCAAGGGTAGACAAAGCAATGGACGTCTTGCGGACAGACCACTCTGCTGTAAACGGCGTCGAATGGTACGCACAGACACTGGATGATGCGTTACAGACTGCATGTGCTGTGCTATGGTTCGTGATGTGACTGAGCGATCCGTC
The DNA here is from genome assembly GCA_907164885.2 of Dolomedes plantarius. Classification (NCBI taxonomy): domain Eukaryota; kingdom Metazoa; phylum Arthropoda; class Arachnida; order Araneae; family Dolomedidae; genus Dolomedes; species Dolomedes plantarius. Next base: position 1,787,555 of record OU015496.1, read on the forward strand.
ACTGCCATGCGCATAATTTGCCTGTCATCACGTGAAGTGGTGCGCTGAGGTGGATGCGATCGAACAAGCCGGTCCGTCGTACCCTCCTGCATCCAACGATCACATATCCGCATTACAGTTGTTTGGTTTCGTCCAACACGACTACCGATTTCCCTGAAAGATAATCCACAACTTCGTAGGTCACTATCCTTCCTCTGTCGAACTCGGATACTTGATCAAAAGATGATCTCTGTTTTCGACGAGGCATAATTGATCTTTTTTTTGAAAAAACCACAAGAAAAACACAATTGCCGAACTTGAAATCGTCGAAATCTTCAAGCCTTAAATAGCGCTTTGAAGTGGCGCCACAGGCGCGCGTGATGTGCGTCTGCGCTGAAATTCTAATCATTTGCATATCTCACCTCCGCTAATGGATGTGGTAAATTTCATGTTATTTTCATGTTTCCTTCAGGGTGTTGCATTTACAGTGGCCAGCAGTGTATAACGCACAGACCAAACTGCTGGACCTAAAGGGCTGAAATTTTGCATGGCGATTCTTCTCATAGTGTAGGGGTGCACTAATAAATATTTTTGAAAAATTCTTCTTAGATTTTTTTAAAGGAAATTTTTAAGCTGTTTTGATAACATTCTTTAAAGTTTGCATTTAAAGTAATAATCCGAGGGTTATAAAATTTATATCACGAGAAAGATCCTAAAAATTCCTTTAAAATGAAATCTTTTTCGAATCTTTACCTCCTTTTTCTGATTTTTTGTGAATTTTTAAAGATTCATCTTTAGAATTTAATTTGTTAAATGCCGATCACTTGGTTTCTTTTCTTTTAATTTTGCGTCACGTGCATATCGACGAAATAGACAAAAAAAAAATTTTTCTTGCTAATGCGGCAGACGATTGGACATTATCCAAAACAATATTTAAATACAGTAAAAGAAATGTTCCTCATACTGTATTAACTATATTAACTGTACTATATTCTTTACTATGTTCTATTAGATTTAATTTAAATATTTTCTTCTTCATTATTTTGTCTATAAAAATATCCGTTACGATTTTTTCTATGAATATATATATTTTTTGGCATTAATTGCATACATTAACCGTTGTATTTAATTTGAATGTACTCCGTAGCGAAGCACGGGTATTCAGCTAGTGTATATGTGTGTGAGTGAGAGAGAGAGTATGTACATATACAGTGAAACTTCTTTTCCACGGCTACCCCGCTAAACGGCCATATTTTGTTCAGAACCGATGATTAAGACTCTATAGATCTAGTGTTATGAAAGGACCTCTATTCGACGGCCATTCCTCAAAACGTAAATTTTTTTTCGGAACAATGTCTGGCCGCCATAGAGAAGATTCAATGTATGTATATATGTCGTATGTACATATGTATATGTCGGAGGTATGTATGTATACGAGCATGCATGCTTTCGTACATTTGTTAGTTATTTTATTTTACATATTTTAAAAATCCTTATCTATGAAAAACTTCAAAGTCTGTTCCTTTTGTCCATTATCTATATATATAAAACAGTTCCGTAACTGACTCATTCATTCACTGACTGACTGACTCACTGACATACAACGCACAGACCAAACCGCTGGACCTAAAGAGCTGAAATTTTGCATGGCGATTCTTCTAATAGTGTAGGGGTGCACTAAGAAGGATTTTTCAAAAATTCTTCTTAGATTTTTTTAAAATTAAATTTTTAAGCTGTTTTTTAAACTGTTTTTACGTTTGCATTTAAAATAATAATTTGAGGGTTATAAAATTTATATCACGAGAAAGATCATAAAAATTCCTTTAAAATGAAATCTTTTTCGAATCTTTACCTCCATTTCCTGATTTTTGGTGAATTTTTAAAGATTAATTTTTAGAATTTAATTTATTAAATGCCGATCACGTGACTTCTTTTTCTGGTACTTTAAATAAATTTATCGTCACGTGCATAAAAACTAAGTAGACAAAAAATAATTTTTTTTTTCTTGCTAATGCGGCAGACGATTGGACATTATCCAAAAAAATATTAAAATACAGTAAAAGAAATGTTCTAGAAACTGTACTATATTAACTGTACTATATTCTTTAGTATTCTTTATATTAGATTTAATTTGAATATCTTCTTCTACATTATTTTGTCTATAAAAATATCCCTTACGATTTTTTTATAAATATATATATATTTTACATCAATTATATACATTGATCGTCGTATTTATTATATATATATTGGCATTAATTGCATACATTCACCGATGTTTTTACTTTGAATGTACTCCGTAGCGAAGTGCGGGTTTTCAGCTAGTTATAAATAAACAGAAACAGATTCATTGTATCAACATATACTAATTCTATAATCTAAGTACTAGTTGCATAAATCACACTTCAAAGCTGTGACTAAAATAGTAAAATCGAAAGCTGTAATTAATTTTGTTGTCAAAGTTTAAAAATTTGCGTCTAAGAAACCTAACTAATTTTTCAAATTAATCAAATCTGAACTCGAGGAGGACGAAACGTTGCTTTCCTTTATGTGACAACATGAATAATGTTTTAACTGTCAAAAGATAAGTAAGATAGAGTCTCTCTCTGTTTAAGTTCAGAAACACGAATTTGTGTCATCTTTCAACTCGAACTGTTTGCACTGGAGCGAGGAAACATAGCGCCATCTTTACGAGAAAAATTGTACTATAAATCACAGAGTAAATTATTCTATACGGGAATTTTTTTTATAATGTTCTGTTTTCTTTATTCTTTTATTAGATTTTAAGGGAATTATTTTTGAATTTTTTGCAGCAAATTATGTCGAGCTGTTTCTGTAACAACTACGTATATTTACATCTCAGAAGAATGCAAATTTTACTGTCCTGTCACTCTGAAATACTTTAAAATCTGTAAAAGATGTCGGAGGAATTATTTTATTAGTACAACAACGACACGAAAAGGAGCTTAAACAGTTGGATATTTGTGGTATTTTTTACTCAAAATATCGGTAACTTATTAACCTTCTAAGACTTTTAGGTAATAGCACTTTATTATTCATCTGTCAATAGCGGGGGATTCCTTCCAGTACTATAATTTCCTAGACTGGTTGTTTTAAATTCAATTTCAGTTATATTTAAAGTTTTATGTAGGAAAATTCTTTTTTTAACTATGCCCCCTGGCCGGAACATTCCACACCAGAGGTGCATAGACAACTATGAGCCAACACAGCAATGCAGTTCCGGATTTTAATGGCGCCCCAAGGGTTAACACTTGGCCAGGTCCCACCACATTTTTGGCCAAGCCCCTCCAGGATCACATCTGGAGGGTTCGTACCTTCCCTCACCCACTGACCTCCTGGAAGAAATTTCCGGTCTACGGATTTAATGTTCGGCGGATTCTATTCGACCTAGACACGAAGGCATTTAATGGTGTTCGTCGGGAATTGAACAGAGTAACCTCCGTTTGAAGTCCGATGTGCTACCACTAGGCTGTCTCTGGTCTAGGAATTCATTGTATCAGAATTGGTCCTACTATAATGCTCAGTAACATTCTACATTCCCAGTTAAGTATGGAAGCACCCTAGAAACGCAACCCCGACGTATTTAACAGCATATAACGTTATTTACTATCAATGTAATTTATTTTTATGGAACGTGCGGCAGTAGATGCTACATACCAGCCCTTATGCCAGGGGTGGACAACCCGCGGCACGCGTGCCACAGTGTGGCACGGCGGCGTTTTTACAGTGGCACGCGAAGACTTATTGAAAAATTAAGAAATTTGAAAAAATAATAATTTGTCAAAATCTGTAAAAATCCTACTCATACCCTACTGAAAATAACAGCGCAGGAATATATGCACCTTTTAACCTATAACAGTTAACCATTGTTATAGGCTAAATATATGTCTTTATGTCTTTTTTATATTTTTTGTATGTTGGAAAAGTTGGAAGTGGCACGCATAATATTTTTTTTTTAAGATAGTGGCACTCTTCCCAAAATGGTTGGCCACCCCTGCCTTATACGATAAATTTACGCATCATTATCAAGGTATAAACCTCAGAGCCAAACTTCGTAAGATCTCGAATCTGATACTGGAAAAAAAATTTCTAATCGAAAACTGAATTTGGTATAAAACAGCATGTGGGGCACTAATTCGAGCCAGAAATAACAGAAACTTTAGCTGAATCCTTCTCTAAAAGACGGCGAATGTTTATTAAGACATTTATTTAATTAGTGCAAGATGTAAGAAAATATTTCGGTTTTATGTGATCAAGTAAAAAGTGTCTGGTTACTTTTGTGACTTAATATTTATAAGATCCTAAGTTTTTTCTGCAATATTTTCTTATCTTAATATTTTTCGCCAGTTCTTTAAATGCGATGAAGCAACATTTTTTTTCTTTTTTTTGTTCCAATCGTTCAATTGGGATACATTAACAAAAGCTATAACTGTCCAATCTCTTTAGTCAGATATTGAATTAGTTCGTCATTTGACAAGCCATCCAAAAGTATCATGAAACAGGTTTGGCTCTGGAACGTATTATTTCTCTCAAGCAATAATGAATCAGTTTCCTGAGAAGATTTTTTTCCAAGGAAATACATGATTCTTCGGTTTCAGCGTAAGGTGAACGACTCAACTGTCAAAGGAGTCATTCAAACCATCCAAAAATATCATGAAACAGGTTTGGCTCTGGGACGCATTATTTCTCTCAAGCAATAAAGAATCGGTTTCCTGAGAAGATTTTTTACCAAGGAAAGACATGATACTTCGGTTTCGGCGTAAGGTGAACGACTCAACTGTCAAAGGAGTCATTCAAACTCAACTGAATGGACATTTGAGGTGAAAGACATATTTCGAAAACGGTTCAGACAACAGCCCGGGGAACTCTTCCAGGATGGTATTCTCTATCCGGAGTCGCAGAAGAAGGGGTTCAGAAATTCTTACAATTATTTCTACAAAAATTACCTATTCCATATAGATAGGTCATTTGCCTCTTTTTCATTTGATCAATGAAATTTGATCTTTTTCATTTGACCAGTGGCGAATTTAGGATTAGGTCAAATAGGCCGGGGCCTAGGAGCCACATATCCGTGAATAATTTTAAAAAGTTTTATCTTGTGATCTTCTTAACTCATCTATATATGAGGCGGTGAAAAGCAAAGTGGTGTAAGTCAGTAAGTCAAGTGGTGTAAGTTAAAAGAGTTTAACTGTAAAAACTACAAAAAATTCCACCATAAATTGAACAAATTTAATTCATAAGAATTATTACAATATTGCAAATATTAACTATTTACAATTCCACTATAAATTGAACATGGAGATTACATATTTGCCCCCAAATGAAAAAAGTTGAAAATGAGACTTACACCACTTTGCCTTTCAACTCCTCATATATATAAAACAGTTCCGTAACTGACTGACTCACTGACTCACTGACATACAACGCACAGACCAAACCGCTGGACCTAAAGGCCTAACATTTTGCATGGCGATTCTTCTCATAGTGTAGGGGTGCACTAAGAAAGATTTTTGAAAAATTCTTCTTAGATTTTTTAAAATTAAATTTTTAAGCTGTTTTGGTAACATTCTTTAAAGTTTGCATTTAAAGTAATAATTCGAGAGTTATAAAATTTATATCGCGAGAAAGATCCTAAAAATTTCCTTTAAAATGAAGTCTTTTTCGAACCTTTACCTCGATTTTCTGATTTTTGGTGAATTTTTAAAGATTCATTTTTAGAATTTAATTTATTAAATGCCGATCACGTGATTTCTTTTTCTGGTACTTTAAATAAATTTATCGTCACGTTCATAACAACTAAATAGACAAAAAAAAAATTTTCTTACTAATGCAGCAGACGATTGGATATTATCCGAAAAAATAAATACCCCTTACGATTTTTTTATAAATATATATATATATATATATATATATATATATACATATTTTACATCAATTGTATACATTGATCGTCGTATTTATTATAAATATATATATTTATTTTTTTGGCATTAATTGCATCCATTGACCGTTGTATTTAATTTGAATGTACTCCGTAGCGAAGTGCGGGTTTTCAGGTAGTTTAATATATTCATAACGAAAAAACAGTTTGACTTTGTTTTAAAATAAAAATAGTGAAAATTGCTTTAATAAATGATAATAATGATACAGTCGAAACCCACTTATAACGAACTTCAAGGGAACAAAGGTTTTGTTCGCTATATCCGGTGGTTCGCTAAATCCGAACCGTTAAGAAAAATGTTAGAGTTCACAAAATGTATAACTCATTAGTTGCTATGTGTGATGCATTAAAAAATAATGATTGAATGTTTTAATAATGATGCATTAAAAAATGATAAAATCTATAAAAAATGGATTATTAATGAATTAAATTGACTAAAATCAATTACATTGAACTGACACAATACTAATTAAATTAACTAAAAATGAAGACAAATGGAAATAAATTCCTTTTACCTTCAATTGTTGCTCACTGTTTTGATACATAAATAATCGGTAATCTTCTGCTGACGTGAATCTGATTTCAAAAACATTTTTATGAATTTCTTGATCTAATACATCAAATGACTCCAACACTCCAGAAGATACCCCACCTTTTTTTTTTTTTAATTTTAAATTCCAAAATTTTTAAAAAAACCTTATGAGTAGTTTTATGATGTGATTTCGTGTACAAATTATGTGTTTCACCACCACAAAAAAAAATTCAAAATTTTAACTCAATAAATAAAAAAAAAATTTTAATGTGTCCTGGACCCCATTAATTGGGAATTTTGAAAAATCTGAAAATACATTGAATATGATAAACCACTAAAATAAATACAGTTTGAGGAATGCATATCGTATGGTAAATTTTCCCTAAATTGAGTTTCGAGAATAGCATCACCAAGACAGGGATCCTTTCATTTCAACGGTGAGGAAGTAATATACCCTTTTTCCTGACGAAATTCAAATTGTATGAATGAAAAATCCAAAAATAAACTTTTCATAATAGCTTTAGGTGAAGGTATTAGATAATTTCTTTTCTCTTTCAACCTCATGGAAATTTGATGACTTCGAAACGAAAGGCACTTGTTTACCCTTTTTAAAAATATTTCAAGAGATTTTTTTCTCTTTATTAACTTACCGAAGGCAAAGGCTAACTTAATTATAGCACCATTTCCATAGAAGAAAAATCGCTTTTACATACGACGCGAGTAATTGGACAGCCTGTAAGAAAACATTCGCTTTACTTCCGTAAATTCGAAATATATTTAGTACTTTTAAAGAATATTGTGTTGCTTGCTCATCTGTTTGGAATGGCAGAGCTTCAATCGAAGAATGACATAATTTTTTTTTCTTAAAAGAGTTACCTCTGATGAAAAATTCTTTGACTTGAAGTTAAACATCAAATGAATTTTCACTGGCTTCTATTTTCAAAGAAAAGCAAAATGAGGCTGAATCTGACACAAGATCAGTTCCAGAAATAGTAAAAACTTCAAGAGAACGTTCTTTCCTCTTTTCTTTTATGCACGAAGCAGCATACTTATTTACGGTGAAATTTCTTTTCTTCAAGCGTCGTTTTATTAATTAACTAGCTGAAAACCCGCGCTTCGCTACGGAGTACATTCAAATTAAATACAACGGTCAACGTATGCAATTTATGCCAAAAAATAAATATATATATTTATAATAAATGTGATGATCAATGTATACAATTGATGTAAAATATATATCTATCTATATATATATATATTTATAAAAAAATCGTAAGGGATATGCATTTTTTTTGGATAATATCCAATCGTCTGCCGCATTAGAAAGAGAAAAAAATACTTTTTTTTTGTCTATTTAGTTGTTATGCACGTGACGATAAATTTATTTAAAGTACCAGAAAAAGAAATCACGTGATCGGCATTTAATAAATTAAATTCTAAATATGAATTTTTAAAAATTCACCAAAAATCAGGAAATGGAGGTAAAAATTCGAAAAAATTTCATTTTGAAGGAATTTTTATGATCTTTCTCGTGATATAAATTTTATAACCCTCAATGTATTATTTTAAATGCAAACGTAAAAAACGTTTAAAAAACAGCTTAAAAATTTAATTTAAAAAAATCTAAGAAGAATTTTTGAAAAATCTTTCTTAGTGCATCCCTACACCATTAGAAGAATCGCCATGCAAAATTTCAGCCCTTTAGGTCCAGCGGTTTGGTCTGTGCGTTGTATGTCAGTCAGTCAGTCAGTCAGTGAATGAATGAGTCAGTTACGGAACTGTTTTATATATATAGATTTGCCTTAATAAAAGTTCTTCGGTTGAAACAGTTTTTGTTAAGTTTCAAATACTGTTAAGTTTAAAATTTCCGATTGCAATATCATTAATAACAATTATTGATATTTCACAAAATTGAAATTCTAAACCTTAAGTTGTCCCCCTGTGCTCCCAGTAATTTTATTTGTAAAATTGCATGCAAGATTGTAAAGAAGAAAATAAAGGATTATTTTCTTTCTGAAAACCAAAAACATACAGAGGCTGTTCACACAAGGAGGTAAAGGATTGCATTACAGCATTTTTATTTTATAAATACAGAGTGTTTCATTACAAGCTTCCTTATGGTTATGAAAACTTACCTGTAAAACAATGTTAATTGATATACAAATACATAAAAGTATAGATAAAATGATAACTAAATAAATAATTAAATTACTGATATAAATAAAACGTGACTACAGAGGCTGTTCACACATTTTTTAGACGATGTATATTGTATTCACAAAGCTAAATTACATAAAATTCTTGTGTTTTAAATGTTCGATTTGACATCCCTTATTCTGAACTATCTTTCGACACCGCAATTTCCAGGATAATAATGCCTTTTGAAGTGTCAGAAGAGGTATTCTATCCCATTCCTCCTGAACAGCTTTCCAGAGTCCTGTAAGGGTTTTGGGACGACGTTTGGATAATGCAGATTTAAAAACAAAACTTTCAAGCAGCAGACGATAATTTTGACTTTTAGAAACATAGTACAATTGCAATTATTTCTTTTGCAGCAAACGACTTTTTATTACCGCTTACCAAAATCGTCTAAAAAATGTGCGAACAGCCTCTGTATTCATAATAAGGTCTGGAGTAAGACACTGAATAGCTTTCCCGATTGCCTAAGTGTAATAGCAGTTGCTGCTTCCAGGATTGCAACTAAAGACCACTGCCTGGCTGTGTCTTTAGGGAACAAGGGACCTTCAATCTCGTTCTTCTTTAATTTTCAATATTTTACTCAATATACACCATGAGTATAATAAGTAATTCTTTTCTACTACATTGAAGATACTTAGAATCCACAAATAAGTATTTTGGGGAGAAATAAGACCTGTTTATCAAAAAATTCTTCAAAAATTCTAGAACTTTTCAAAACGCTCCATGCGTATACATCTTCCTCTGATATCTTCCAAATTTCTCAGAATTGTTAATTGAAATGTTTGTCACAAAACTGTACATAATTGTTTGAAATCACAAATATTTTTCAAATTTATAGATCAAAAAAATAAAGTAAAAACATGAAAAAAACATAAAAATGGCAGACAGAACAGAAAAAAATATTTTAGACTTTAGATTCATACAAAAAAAAAAATGCACATTTATATTTATATACGCGTGGTAAACGTATAATACAAAATTTAAGGATTTTAATTAATACAGAATGCGCATACGGCATTTTGAAAAACGTTTGTATTTTTGAAATTTTTTTGAAAAACAGGCATCATTCTGCCAAAAATTCCTTATTTTGAATTTTAAGGGTTTTCAATGTAGTAAAAAAGAAAATTAATTATTCTCATTTTGTATATAGAGTTAAATATTGTAAATTGAAAAATTCGAATTTGATGGTCCCTCGTCCCCTTAAAATAGCATAGGAATTTTTTTCTAGCTCTATCTGCCCTGTAAAAATGTCTGTCAATCTAGAAAAGTATGGATGTGAGGAAATTTGGAAAAGTTTGTCCAATGAACAAATCGTACCTGGGTCTTGACTGAACCCCATTTTGCATATTTGGTTCAAGGCACCACTTGGCGATATTAATGTATATTTTGTATTCAAAGCGCAACATGATGACATCTATTTGAACTTTTCGTTCAAAGAGCAACTCGGCGGTATTAGTTCAGAAAATGTGAAAAAGTTTTATTAGGTCCATATAAAACAAGAGACTTGCATGCTATATATATATATGTACAGGGTCATCGAAAAAGGCTGGACACATTTCGAGAGCTTACAATTCTAAAATAAATTGAGCAAACACAATAATATTATTTTCAAAAAACTTGGGAATTGTCCTAGATTTCTAAATGTAATTGGCACGCAACCGTGACGATGAACGTCGCGCAGAAGCGATGCGAGGTGGAAGAGGTCTTCCTTCGGCTTTCCGTCAGTGCAATGGCGACCGTTCAGGAGAAAGCTCAATGTGTGTTGTGGTTAGCGGAGTACAAATCTGTTAAAACAGTCCAGCGAAATTACCGTCGTGTTTATCGCAAAAAACGACCGCTTGAGCTCTTTCCTGAACGATTGCCTATGCACTGACGGAAAGCCGAACGAAGACCTCTTCCTTGCATCGCTTTGGTGCAACGTTCAAAGTCACGGTTGCGTACCAGTTACATTTAGAAATCTTGGACATTTTCACCCAAGTTGTTTGAAAAGACTATTATTGCGTTTGCTCAATTTATTTTAGAATTATATGCTTTCGAAATGTGTCCAACCTTTTTCGATGACCCTGTACACACACACACACACACATATATATATATATATATATATATATATATATATATACACTGCTCAAACCAATTAGGGGAGCACATGGTTTTAACGAAATTACGCAAATACTGACACCGATAAGTAACATAAAATAAATCATCCATAATTTAAAGCCTAGCAGGAAACAGAAGAAGAAAACTTCATATGCAAATCAAAGTTCATGACGTCAAAAAAAAACAGAAAAATAACATAAGGGCGGAAATCGGGATGTTGCAGAAACGTCTGTTTCACTGCCTTAACTGTGAAATTCGAATGCTCGGTTATTCTTTTTGAGAAAAGGTGACTTGAAAGAATCTCAACAACGTGATTTACCGGAATCCATGGCATGGCGTATTATAGGCAGACTTGAATCCGGGCAAACACAACGTAGTGCCGCGAACGCTGTTGAGTCGCCAGAAGTGTCGTTGCAAGGCTGTGGAATCGATTCCAAGAAATAGGGAATGTTAGACGTCGACCAGGGCAAGTTCGGCCTCGCGCCACTACAGCAACTGATGACCGGTATATACTGTTAACAGCTCGTCGAAACAGAACTGACAATGCTACTCAGCTGCAAAGACAGTTGCTCTTATCAACAGGACGAAGGGTGTACAGCCAAACAGTACGTAATAGGCTTCATCAGGGAGGTCTCTATGCACGTAGGCCAATGGTCTGCATACCGTTGACCTCACGCCACCGTGCGGCCCGAAGAAGATGGGCTGCTGAACATCGAGATTGGGAGCAATATGATTGGAGCAAAGTGCTGTTTACAGACGAGTCCCGATTCAGTCTGGAGTGTGACACCTGACGTGTTTTGGTATGGAGGGAAAGGGGCACTCGAAATAACCCCACATTCGTTCGTGAAAGGTCACAATACAGACGAGCTGGTTTTATGGTATGGGGTGGAATCAGCATAGGTGGACGTACGGACCTGCATATCATTCAGAATGGTACTTTGACGGCCCGAAGGTATGCAGACGAGATACTGAGACATCATGTTATACCTTACGCTGCAGCCATTGGAGATTCCTTTGTTTTCCAGCATGATAATGCCAGACCGCATACAGCTCGTCTTGAGGAGAACATGCTTGAAGCTGAAACTATACAGCGTATGGAATGACCAGCGTGCTGTCCTGACCTGAATAGAATCGAGCATGTTTGGGACATGCTCGGACGACGCACTGCTGCGAGACCAAAGCCTTTTTTTTACTCTTCTAGACTTGAGATTGCACTTCTTGAGGAGTGGAACAGTATTCCCCAAAGTCTTATCGATAACATCATCGCATCCGTGGAAAACAGATGTGCAGCAGTCTTGGCTGTTCGAGGAGACCACACGCCGTATTAAAAATCTTGCATCATTTCTAAACGATACTTTTTTTTATCGTTTATATGTAACCAAATTGTTGCCCAAAATCATCTTTTCATGTTTTTTCCATATTTTCAAAGAAGTAAAGCTTAATTACAATTTTTTTGACGTCTTTTTTTCTGTATTTCGCACTGATACGCGTGTACTATCCATTTTATGCCAATACGTGGCTGTCTCGCACGGTTTTCTTAACTTCTTTGCTTGCTCCCCTAATTTTCTTTAGCAGTGTATATATATATATATATATATATATATATATATATATATATACACATGGTTTTACTTTTTTTTAAATACTTAATATATGAATTAGGTTCAAGTTAAGTTACATTAAGAAAACGTATTGTAAAATGATGACTTATAAAGATAACATATGAAGTGATAAGATATAAAGATTTTCATATTTCATAATTCATATTCTTTGTTAAAAAATGAATAATAAAAGAAAACAATATTTCGCTCTCTACAAATTTTCTGTATAAAGTAGTTTTTTTCCGTAAAAATGTGAAATTTTTTGTTGAAATGCATAAATAAAATTTCTAAACACAAATTTATCAGATGTCTTGGAACGCTGAAAGTTCTTCGTGGGAAATTTTGATGCCCAAAAAGGGATTTCAAGAGTTCAAAACTTATATTAATCGGGAGAAAATTTGTTTTTCCTCCGATGTTAAAAATTCGGTATGCAAATATCATTCAACTGAGATTCCGTAGCAAACTTCTTTAAACAAATGATTGCATTAAATAGGAGTCTGCTATCCATTTAATAGATTAAAATTGATGACAATTTAATTTGATGACAATATAAGTTAATAACAAAGAGAAAACAATATTTTCAGCTCATGGCAGTCGCTTAAAAATATGTACTATTCAATTAACAGAGATGATATAGAGGCATTCATTACCAACCTATGCCCATTATATTCAAAATATTAACCCAGAGGGATAATCATAATTAAAATTAGCGAAGCATATGATTTAGCTACCCCCTCCCCTAATCAACTTTAATAAATCTAAATGCCTTTAATACGTAATTGCAGGACATTAATCAAAGAGGAGAAAGATTTCTTTTTTTTTCTGCAGAAAGTGTCGCGTCAGTTTCCGAAGAACAGAAGAAGAAAATATTCAAAAGTGTTTCAGAGAAACTTTTATAAGCGTTCTTTTTCCTTTTCTCCTCTAATTACTGTTTTATTGGTTAATTATTTCAAACGCAATTCAGTAAGAAACGCTAAACGAAAGTATTTTTTACCCCATTTGAATCATTCTTATGAAAAAAAAACCAAAACTCTATTCAGAACTCTCGAATAATTTCCTCCTTACTAATTAACCCTTTGCTCCCCGGTGTTCCATATAGTGGAACACCAAAATTTACTCTCTTCTAAAACCGTCAAAAGTCTGTGAAAAACTAAGCAATTAGCTTCATTTTTTACTTTGATCTACTGTTTTTGATAATACATGGCAGCGTGTCAGAAGCCCATACATACCCTCTTTCCAGTGGCGTTATAAAAAAGAGCCATATTTCAGAGCCATAATTTAAAAATCATTTTGAAATACAAAAAAAAATTCTAAAGAAAAAAATTTCTATGTTATTGTATTGGCTATACTCTAAACTATTTATTCTATATTATTTTAAATTTTTTATACCGAAACCATAGCAATAACGAAAGATTTTCAAAAGGTGTTCCATGATATGGAACACTGGGAAACTAGAGCAGTTTGCTCAGTAGAACACGTGTTTCTCTCTGGAGACCTCTCTGTCCAGCTTAGCCAGTCCAAACCGGTTCAACTTCTACCGCATACCTCGAACAAAAGCCCTATGTCCAAAATCCTGTGCAATACTAGTCCTCCGGGCTCCTCGTTGTTCGTCGATTGTCTGGGCAACATCCTGGAGGACCTGCAATGTTGCAAAATCTGCAATGTTGGTTTTTGCTTTTTTCAGAAGGGACTGACGCGCTTCCAATATCGCGAAGCAAAAAAATAGGTTAGTGAATATTTTGAAGTGTAGGAACTGCTTTTGTATATAGGAACTATAAATATTTATTTAAAATCATATATAATCAAGTTTTTTTATTGTGTTTTTATTTGTGTGTTTTTGTATATAGGAACTGCTTTTGTATATAGGAACTGTAAATATTTATTTAAAATCATATATAATCATATATATCATATAAATCATATTTAATGATTTTAAAATCATTAAAATCATATATAAATCATATATAATCATATATAATCATATATAATAGTTTTTTCGTTGTATTTTTATTTGTGTGTGTGTGTTTTCTTTTGTTCGCTTCACCGCAATGCTCGCTTAGCCGCACTTTTCACAGCTCTAGTTTCCCAGTGTTCCAGGTCATGGAACACCCACAAAATCGAAACCGGAAGGGCAATCTTTATGAATTTTTAACTGTGTACTCCTTTAAGCCTAAACAGAGTGCCTAAAAATTTTTAGGTCATAATTTCAACTTTAAAGGGTACTGGGAAGTAAAGGGTTAAGTGAAGCTTTTGAATGCACGTCAGTAAACGCTTTAAGATTTTGGGGGTCAAATAAAACGAATTTGCATAACTGTGACATATATAAGGATGCAAAGGACGTCTTTATAAATAACACAACCTCGTATTTTCGCTATAAAACCTCTAGAGTGTCGATTTCGGGGTTGTAAGGTACTTCTTATATGAAGAATCCATTTTGTACGGTTTTTTTTATTCATTTCTATTAAAAACACTATGCCTAGACAATACACGCTATTTAGGCTTTTAAACCGAGTGTTGACTTAGTGTTGACCGGGAAAGGATTATTTATATGAAAAAACATAATATTGCTAAGACATCTCACATTAAAAACATAAATTGCAATCCCTTTGCCTCTCATGCGGTTTCTGTCATTACCTTGAATAAATAAATCAATATTCTTATATTTTCGAGCTCCAAATACGTTCGAATTTTGCCTTCCCCTTATTAGCTCACTCCACTATTGAGAAAATTATAAAAATATAGAGGTATACACGACCCATCTTATGCGCCATTATACTCGACTAGCTGCACAGCTCTATCTGTCTACACATCAAACTCTACGTATCAAATTCAAAGGGACTGTTCACATAGAATCCTTCAGCGTCAGCGTTACTCGTGTTGACATAATTTGAAACCAATCGCAGACCTCAACAATTTCGTGGCTAATCGCTTGCAGTTTTGTAATTGGTTAAATTTATTTCGGTATTTATTAGTAACGGTAACGCTGACGAATTATATGTGAACAGGCTCAAAGACTCTGAACTCAAATGCTAAGAACTAATGTTATGGAAGTAAGGCTAGGGCAGTCGAAGTCAACATCCGTAGAATTAATTCACTTTCCGTCTTTTGTAGTTCGGCTAGCCAATCAGAGTTCTTATTTGAACCCGTGATGTATGGCTTTATTCAAAACTAGCGGCCCGTCCCGACTTTGTCCGGGTTGAACAATTATACGATCTTGAAATTATTCCGACCTTATGGAATGTGAATATAATTCTGTTTCGCCTCCACTTAACGCCGTACTAGTGGTTCGTGAGAAAACTTACGTATACTTATGGTCAGTGACGCACCCAGGACTTTTTCTTGGGGGGAGGGGGGGAGATGAACGGATAAAAATATTTATAATGCAAAATCAATATTCATAATGAAATTTCTATTACTTTGCTGCCCCCCCCTTTGTGTGCCACTGCTTTATGGGCTGTCGTGAACGTTTCTCCCTTCCACCGGAGTATGGACAGCGAATATCGCCAGAACAGGGCATTGGCGGTGCGCGGGGGATTAATATTGGTATATGTATTTTAAAATGAAATTTAGAGGTCGAAGCCAATGAATTTATTTTATTTTCTGCAGTGAAGACAAATACCTCCGTGCGGGCCGCTCATTTCAGCAGCTCCAGTCCAGAGATTTGGGGGGGGGGGCAACGTCGGCTCTTAATTTATATATATATATATATATATATATACATATATATATATATATATATATATATATATATATATATATATTATATATATATATATATATATATATATATATATATTATATATATATATATATATATATATATATATATATATATATATATATATATATATATATATATACAGTGATTTCCGCTTATAAGAATCACGTTTGTTATTGCTGTTTTTGATTCTTATAAGCGGTTGATTCTTATAGCCGAAATTTAGGTTTTTGGATAGGCACACACACACACCTATATATACATATATTAGATAATTTACCATAAAATACTCTTCAATTTACGTTAATTATCTTTTATTAAAATTATTTTTTATAATTTTAGAACTTAATTTCTAGACATATAAGTAGATACACATGATTATAGTAAGAGAAGAAAAAAAATCCAATATTTGTTACAAGTTACAACATACCTGCTTAACAGTTTTAACATTTTAACTACAGGAAGGGGGCAAGAAAAAGTTTTATATGGTAGTTTGACGTTTTCAGGAGGCTGTTTATACCTCCTTCAATACCAATAGTCTCAGACCAAGATTCACCCTCTAGCTTACGTTTCGCGGTTTGATAACGAGCTGAATCTACTAATGTCACGTTTGCCTAAGTGATAGTGGACACTTCGCCGAAGATTTATGTGTTTTAGGGTCCAGGAAGCCGCAACCAGGATGTGGGAAGTGGGAAAAAAGAGTCCCTATTTTTGTTTGTCAGTGGAGAAAAATGAAATCGGACCCGGAAGGGTAAAGATGTCCCCGGGTCAGTGTTGTGCTAAAGCGTTTAAGGGGAAACTATTATGAGCAATAAATATATAAACTATTATGTCTAATAAAGAAAGGGATGAATTTTAAGACTATATTCCAACCCATCTTATCAATTTTTCTTTTAAAAAAAAAGAAAGAATTTCGTGCCTTTTGAGGGTTTAAGTGGCTTTTTTGGAAAAATGAAAGGAAAGCGAAGATTGTAAACTGATTCTTAAAACCGGTGGATTGATTCTTTAAAGCGAAAATTTTAACATAGAAATAATACATTTGTTTTCGTTTTCGCGATATTGATTCTTATAAACGGTTGATTCTTATAACCACTGATCACTATAAGCGGTGGTTACTGTATATATATATATATATATATACTAGCGAACCCGACAGACGTTGTTCTGTTCAAACTTTGTAATTCTAGCTGAAGTACCCGGCAATGCCCGGGATTTTAAGAATGTTTGTTAACCAAAATCAATTTATAAATGTATAATAAACTCCTCAGATTTCAGCTATATTCGGTATTTCATTATAAAAAAGCTAAAATAAAATAAAAATAAATAAAAATAATAATTTAAAAAAATAAGGAAATTAAATTAAAATTAAAATTAAAAAATAATAAAATAAAATAAAATAATAATTAAAAAAATAATAAAATAATAGCTGAAATAAAAAATCCTTAAGAAAAAAGCTAAAATAACAGGTCTAGCAAATTTAAGCAACGCTGGATTCGAACCCGGGTCGAGAGCATGGTACTTTCCGAATTGACGACTTTCCGAATACGCCACGATGACACGGTGTTCTAAAGAGTAAATTGAAACATATTCGCTATTGGAAAGTTGTTGTGGGCTGTTGATTATACATGTCAGAGGAGTTTTTAGTCAGAAATAAGTTAGCAGGATAGAAGCTTAGTCTTTAGCTCTTCAATAGACACAAAGATATAGGCGAGGGGGATTGCAGTAGCGATTAAAAAAGATCTCTTGTCACTTAGCGTGGTTGATTCGAATTTTCCATTGCGTGTCGAGAGTATAAATATAACGTTGGATCTGATCCATTTTAGAGTATAAAATCTGACTTGAAAGATTATTATTTTCATTTATTATTCTGGTTTAATATATGACTTGAAACTTTTTGATTTTATTTATTTTATCTTTTCGCTCGCTGTTTGCTAACTAAACCTAACGTGGACGCCATTATCCAGAGGGGTAATTCCACAAACTGTAACAGCTTCCATTTACCGGACCCACCCCCTTATAAATTGTTGGTTTTTTATTAATTAATTAAAAATATAAAAACATTTTCTATCGGATCAAATTGTGAATCTAAACCATTCTCGATTCAACTTAATCGCACACACAAAATTTCATAAAAATCAGTCCAGTCGTTTAGGAGGAGTTCAGTTACATACACACGGACAGAAGAAATATATATATAAGATATATATATATATATATATATATATATATATATATATATATATATATATATATATATATATATGTATACATATATATATATATATATGTATATGTATGTATATACAGTTGGCTCTCTGTTTAACGACGCTCTACTTAACGACGATCTCTATTTAAAGACGATATTTCCCGGTCCCAATTTCTCCGACGTTATGGGAAATGTTATTTTTTAACAAATTCTGTTTAAGGACGATCTCTACTTAAGGACGATTTTTCGCGGTCCCTTGAAAGTCTTTAAACAGAGAGCCAACTGTATATATATATATGTGTATATATATATATATAGATAGATAGATAGATAGAGAAATAAACATCGTCTCATCTTAAATTTAAACTCATTTAGTATTAGGTCTACGATTATAAAATTTTAGGCTATGAACAAAAAAAATATATACCAGGCTTTTTATTGGGAATGGGCAATTACCCCTAGTGCCCCCCCCTCTCCTGGAGCCGCCGTCGCCCTAAGCACGTGCCTATATTGTCTAGAGAAGGGGTACTCAAACTGCGGCCCGAAACACTCACAGCCATTATCAGGTTATAAACATAATTTTGGGAAATTGGGCGTGAAAAATGCAAAACTGTACAAAAATGTGCCATACGTGGTGTCTTTGTGAATCATCCTATTCCGAAATGAAATATGCTATAGCGTACTGGAAAGATATGGGGTTTTTTTTGAGACCCCACAAGGGCTGAAACACAGCTGCGTGTTTTCAAGGAATGTGTTGTTCGGTTCCAAGCCACTAAAGCTGTCAACTTAACTTTTCGGAATGTAATAAAGTTCGGCGTCTTAAAAAGAACTGTCAGCCGATAATCTGGCGGCTCCTCCACCCCTTCTGAAAATCCAGACATTGAGGGTAGACGCTTCATAGACTCCGCACAGTGTAGACGTGTTTTTTCTGGGCTCCTGTGTATTTGGGCTGGAAATGGGCCCAGGAGCGTGCAATGTGAACCTGCACGTAAATTTACGTGAATATGTCTGAAAGTGTCTAATGATTAATTTTGCTTAATTTTTTTTTGTTAATAAATTGTTGCGTTTTTGTTTTAAAAATTGGCCTTCGTTTTGTAAATTAGAACTCTTGTCTTTCTTTGGTATGGATCAATAGTAGTGAAAATTGTTAAAAATGCCTCAGAGAGTAATCAGCCATGTCGTGATGCCACAATGCGAAGAACGTAACACACAGAAATCGGCTTGCCTATGTTGAATATCCTTCCCATAGTGCCGATAGGTGGCGCTCTAGAAAAAGAGAAGTGTGATGTTTTTGTTTTTGTGTCAGAGAGAGTTCGAACACGATTGCGTTGATACGCAAAATAATATCTGAAGGCTGCAAGGCCTGATAATTCTTGAGATTATATGTAATTTATGTTATGTTACGTGTTGTAATAAATGTTAATGTTGAAAAAAGATCTGATTAATCTGAATTCGAACTAATGAGATGATGCAGGATATCTGAGAAGCTGACAGATAAAGAACCAGGTATGTGATTCTCTTTGAATAAGATTTATTTAGAAAGAAAAGAGCACAGAGCCTATACATATTCGATAGCCTATTCTTACCTGGATGCAAGTATCAACTATATATAGTATAGCTGATTTGTTTAAAATAGTCAAAAGTTTGCCTCGACATTAAAAATCACGCTCATTTTTTAAAAATAAACGCTTGAATACATTTAGGTTTTGAGTTTTATTATATTACGAAGTATCGTGTACTATGTGAGGTACAGTGTACATTATTATAATATTATGAGGTATGTTGCAACCCGCGTAACGTAACAAACATACGCATGTGGCCCGCGAGAAATAGGACTCAAGTACGGCTGGTCTAGAGGTAAACGCGGCCCTGCTATCAACCAGGGATCACCGTTTATTCGATTGGCTGGGGCAACCGGGGCCAACGAGATAAGTAGGCCCCCGGGCTCCAGAAAAAGTTTCATTATTTACCCAGAAGCTCCAATTAGCGTCCTTGCCCCGGGGCCCCTAAATGCTTAGTTACGCCCCTGTAACGTCTGGGCGCAATTCGTCGAAGGAGGAAATTCAAAGATTTCACCATTTATTTCATTTTGTTCTTTTTTTTATTTCCGATGTTCGAAAATCGCGCGTGGTCAGCGTTTCGAAGCTCTCTCTCCTCCGATCGACAAACAAAGGAAGTGGTTCGATGCTGCACAAATAAGCAAAACCGTCTGCGAATGTTTACAGGAATGAGAAAACATCTGCCAATAACGTCTTGGTGGTGAATTAACCTCCGATATTTCAGCACACTTGTCTATTTTTTTTTTCGCCGGATTGCAGTTTTATGCAGCTGTGCAGGATATGTGCTGCAGGAAGTGTTTTAAAGTTAGAGATGAAATCGAAAATGAAACGTTTTTCGTCTCTAATGTAAACGATAATTGAAGGATTGTCTTTTTTAACCGCCCGTAACTTATTATTCGGGGCGCCTAAAACCAGTGGTGCACCCAGGATTTTTTCTTGGGGGGGGGGGGGGTCGAGATGAACGAATAAAAATATTTATAATGCAAAATCAAAATACAATGTATACTGTTTAATGTATACTGTTTAAAGCTATTGGTAGGATATAGAGGAACAAATTAGCTGTCAAGCTTCTTAACACTTTTGGCATCGAAAGAATTGCACTTTCGTGGATAGGACTATTCGTGAAGAAGACTTCTCAGAAGGAATTTTGGCAACTCCTTTTCTAGAACTTTTAGACTACCACAGGTATGAATCTGTTTTAAGCCTTACTATAGTTTCGTTTTTTTTTTTCATTTTTTTAGGGAGCTGGTATGAGAAAAAGATTTCGGAGACTTGTAAGATCAGTATTTTTGCCGACGATATTGTACATCAAATATTAATTGTATCATCATCAATATTATTTACATCAAATATTAATTGTATTGTAAATCAAATATTAATTTATTAGAAACGAAGCTCAAACTTTATCTTTCAAGTGTGAGCAAGTTTGCCCCCTGACCATAAGTTCAGTTTCAGCACTTCAAAATCTGTGTCCAGTTTATTTGCAACAAATATACATTTTGGGGAAACCCTTGTACCTAGGACCATCGTGTACCTAGGGCCACCATGCTTTATTTAAATAATTATTATTTTACAGCATTTTTACTCATTGGAGTGAGTGACAACATTGTTTCAAATCATAACAGCCATTTTTAATGAAAGCAAGAAGAAGCTATAGTTAAATAGAAATGAAAGTCTTGATTTGATGATCAAAACTAAATTTTTTCACTTCAATTTGAAGTCTTAATTTGTGAAATTAAGTGCAAACTTATGTTTTAATGTATAGCAGATATTTTTTGTAATCATTAAAGGAAAAAATGATATAAAAACAAAGTTTGGTTCTGCAGGTCTGTCTATGGAAGCCATTTTGCCAAAACCAAGAACATCTTGTACCTAGAGCCATAATCTTGTCTTGTACCTAGGGCCATGGCCTCTGGTAGAAAAGAGGTGGACGAAAACTTGACACGTGTAGAATTCTCACTGATACCTACGAGAAAAATGAAAATCAAGCACAATTATTGAAAAAAGTAATTGATAAAAAAAAGGTTACGAAATCTGTGTTTGAAACAGAAAATTTATGTGAGATTATTAAAAAGACAATGGAGAATAAACATACATTAGAAAGTGATGAAATAATAAACATTTCTTCCTTTAATACATTGCCTACAATTAACATTTCTTCCTTACGAAGATTTTTGAAGTTGTGCATGAAAGAAATAAGGGATACGTATGGTTTTTTTATTGTTAACAACGATTTCAGTGTTTGGAAATAACTGGGCCTAGGTACAATAGTGTTATTGTACCTAGGGCCATTTGTAATTTTTTTTAAATTTTCAATATCATTTACAAGTTTTTTTTTCTACACTTGATGTATTTTTTATTTAAAGAGAATAAAGCACGTAATGTATACAAACTATTTTTATTATTGTAAGTCAGTTATAAATAAAGATACTGGCATTTGAAAATAGACGGCACTAGGTACAAGGGTTTTCCCTATATAAGTATCAAAACCATATTTTTCTGGAAAGACACCCACTTTCTATGAGAAATTTCCCAAACAGCTGGGTTTCGTTCCAATTCAGAAATTATTAGTAATATGCATATTGAGGCTTTGGTGGCCAAGAGTAAAAAACGTCTCAGTGTCCTTAAATATATACCTGGGCGTGAATGGGGAGCAGATGCAATCACTCAGGGCAACTTCTACTTCTCTAGTTAGACCTTTCTTAGAATATGGTTTCCAATTCCAGCGCTTCTACTATAGGTCTTCAAAAGCTTGAGAGAGCGAAGGCTCTGAGAGGGGCCGTATTATATCTCGCTTGCGTAACAGTTGTTACCAAGCGAAATAGTTTTGTATGCGACAGATCTTAAACCACTAAACATGAGTAGAAATTTTGACCTTGTGAAATATTTTAACATACTACGTAGTTATGGTGCGCGTGATAGAACTGCTAAATGCCTAAAGAACTGGAAGAATAATCAAAGATTAAAAAGAGATAATCTTTTTCTCATGCTTTCTCGCTGAATCCTGTTACTCAAAATACTGAGCCACGCTCCATTAAACCATTCATCAACCCCTTGAAAGATGTCCCTAGGGTTTAAGGTTTTTAAGTTTGCCCTTGAAATTTTAATTTTTAAGAGTGGGCACCTAGGGCTTAAAATAAACCAGCATGCAAAATAACAGCTTCCTGTGCATCAGGGTTCCAAAGATACAATAATCAGTAACTCAGGTTTTTTGGGGGGTGGAGGGGGAAGAGGGGTGTAAGACCCACTATACCCCCTTTCAGTTTGAAATTTGAAAAAAAAAAATTCAGCGAGTACCAGGGGCTTTAAAGAAACCCCTACGTAAAATTTCAGTTTTCTATGCCTTATGGTCTCAGAAATACTGTGAGCAGCGTTTTTGTTTGGTATTTAAGTTTCTTAAGCCCCGTAAAGATTGGATATTTTAAAAAGCTTTCTTTGCAAGAATTTAGGAAGTAAGAGGAACTACCATGCAAAATCTTTCGCTTTCTAGGACTCATCGTTCAAGAGATGCAGTGACTGGTCTGTCAGTCTTTTATATTGCAGGTTTAAACTCCTTCAACCCCACCTTAAAGTTTCAAGAAACTTCCTTAGTGAGCATGTAGGGATTAAGAGAAACCGCTATGCAAAATGTCAGCTTTTAAGTCATTACGGTTTCCAGAGATTCAGAGTCAGTTTTTTATTTTGTAGGTTTAAGAAATCCCTTTTAGCCTCCTTAAAGGTAAAATTTTTTTAAAAGATTTCTTAATAAGCTCCTAGGGTCTAAGATCGACCACCATGCAACATTTCAGCTTCCTATAACATATGGTTCTAGAGATACAGTGATCATTAAAGGAGTGAGTGATATTTGGTTTTTTATATACGTATCTATACATTTATAATAAAATACATAAAATATTCTTTTCAGTTAATCTAATAATGTTTTCATAACAAAACCAAAAGGCCATTTATACACTTTTCAACAGATAGATTGTGTCAGCATTTGACGTTATCACGGATGTGTATTTATCCATATAACGTATATGCAAAAGTCCTGCTGGAAGGACCTTTCTCAGACAGTTTTGTACATGGGCCTCTTCTGCTCACTGCATACTGCCAGCAGGACGTCCGTTTTTGTCTAAGGTCCTTCCGGTAGGACGTCAGTCCTTCCAACAGTACTTGGCTGGACTAGCCCAAAACATCACATTTTGGGACCTCTATGCTTCTGTTGTTGTTGTGGCTTATGCCCCTTGACTGACAGTATATCAGATCAAGTCCCGAAGGCTATGAGCGATGAAGGTGCGGCTCCTGTTTTTAATTAGCACCACAAGGGTTGGAGTCCGACTTGGCTAAATGACTGATCCCGTAATTTTGAACCGAGTCAAGTGACGAAACCGGAACACTTGACCCCGCACCTCCAGAGGTAAATTTGAGAACTTGGAGGAACATTGTAGCCCCGCCTTATTTTACGTGTCCCGACCACCATTAATGAACACGGTGGTAGATTTGCAGCGACGAGCATCGAACCAGGGAAGTTCAAATCACTGGCCCGCTGCTCTTGCCATCTGGGCTACCGCGTCACTCTATGCTTCTGATTTAGGTATTCTTCATACAGTTTTGGAAAATGAACAATAAAAAATGTAGGTGTAACTGAAAGCTTGATAATATAGACAATACAAAAGTTAAAAGGAAAAGGGTCAAACTGCGCCTCCACGGCCAGCGCACTCTAACGGAGATTTCCTTTGACTTGGTAAGCAGTGGAGAACCATCATTCGACAGAAAGTAGAAAAAAGGATAAAATTGATTGGTGCGCTCTGAATCCGTGAGTTCGAGTTACACAAAAGTTACGATTCCTGAGCGACCCGAGAGAAACAAAAGCGTTAAGTAGTCGCAAACAACGAGTAATAAAACACAAATATTTCAAACAAATATTAGCTACATTTTTTTAATCCCTTTTCCACCCAATTTTTAAGCATTTTTGTTAAAATTATTTTGAAAATTTATGCATAACTCTAATACTGAATACCAACCAGTTCCTGCAGAACTCTAACTTGGGTCCCCCAACTTCTGATCTGCCGCAGGCAAAAAATCCCGATAAGAAAGAAAATTCCCCAAGCTCCGGTTTCAGGATATTTGTCCTGTCCACGTGCTTTCCGAGATAAGGCAATTAATTCTGAGAAATGATGACACCTGTCAGCACTTAACACCTGCCCATCCAGTTACAATGAACCCTCTCGGGGAAAGTACTCCGGTGCCACCTGTCGCTCAGGTATCGAATGGGGTATTCTATTCCATCCGTAACACTCCTCCCCTAGAAATTTGCACCAATGATACACCTTGTGGCATCTTATCTTGTATGACCAGTACACAGAAGGTAGCCCACCATCTCGAGAACGCTGCATCAGATTGTCGCGAGCTGTCTCTACGTGAAGACGTGTCTTAGTCGTTTGCTATCGGTGGCTTGAAATCCAACATTCGACTGTCAGACTGGAGAGAGTCCTCCAGTTATTTTCAAACGTTTGCCCTGTCGGAAGCCGGCAGTACCATCGACTGCAACTGGTATACTAAACGCTTTCGTCAATTTCTTCGAGACGTTGCCAGGGCCCGATTATGACCGCTTGGGGCCCCTGGGCAGATGCTATTTGGGGGCCAACCTTAGGAACATTTATAAAAATAAGAACTATCCATGGGCTATACATACTATTAGAAGTACTAGGTGCATACACCAAGGGGGTTTTGGGGCCCCCTAGCATCAAGGAGACCTGGGCACAAGTCCCGATTTGACCATGCGATAAAAAGCCCCCTGACGTTGTCCTGTTCGTGATTCCGAACGAAGTTAGTCGGGACGACGACGCGAAGGCCCGGGTCGCCTCCCTGTGGATTCGGGAGAGCGAAATCAGCGTCCCAAGTCGGACTGTACATACTCAGGGAGCCTAGAAGAATACGAATTCGGCATGTCCCCTTCAAATTCAACTACCGACGCTTTGTCTATTGCGTAAGATTCGGACCTCAAGGGATTCATGCCAGCCGGGTCTTTCTTGGAAGTTTCAAGTTGCTTGACTTCCATATTGGAGGATTATTTCAAGCTCTCCTCGGGTCTAAAGATGTCCATGTGTACCTGTATATTTTGGCGACAGTGTGCCAACTCTGCTGTAGGTTCGCCGAATTCGTGGAACAAGAGAATTTCCTACGAAACGCTTGACAAAGGACAGGATATGTACCGACTAGTATTTCGTGGTTTCGATGTTTTATTTGACTTTTGCCAAGGAAGAACTGGAAAATATGTAGGACTGTTGAATTATTTAAGAGTAAGTCTATCGTCTCAGAAATCTAGACTCGAGCATTGCAAGAGATTGCATTTCATTTTATTCATCTGCATATAGTTTCATCTGACTGCCCTCGAAGGTGAAAGGTTGAAGACCCATAGCATAGAAGAGACACAGAGGAATTTCCTTTAATTCAAAAAAAGGGCCCTTATCAGAGCCGTACAATTGTAATTAAAGGGAATGCTTTTCTTTGCTGACTTTTGTGTGCTACAAAAATTTACTTTGCATAAAAAGGTACGAAATACCATTTAAAACACACCATACACACAAAACTTCAGTGACGAGTTTTGAAAGAAATAATCCTTCATCATCAAGCTATATCAGGCAATCATGTCAAAGGCCGAGGCTCGTTTGCAGATAAAAGAAATTTTCCCTCTGCCTACGCTACATGTTTCTCAGTGTGTGTGGCCCTGGAACGTGAAATGTTGAAGACCCCTAGCATAGAATATACACAAAGGAATTCTCCTAATTGTCATGTCACTCCAAAAAAAGGCCCTTTTCAGGGCCGTACAAATGAATAAGGAGAATGCTTTTCTTTGCTGCCTTTCGCCATTAAATTGACTATCTTAAAAAAAAGTAATAAATAAATAAATAAATTTCACAATAAGAGCGAACTTAAAGATTATATAAAATTTATATTAATTTTGGAAGTAGTGAAAATTGCGAATAAAATGTTCGCTACTGGATATATCTCTGACCATAGGCGTAGCGTCGGGGGGGGATGTGCCCCCCCCCCAACATAGCTTGAGATATATTAAAACGTTAATAGAAGTTCAGTTAAAATCTGAAATTTGTAGAAAACATTTAAGAAAGTTGGTTTTTTCCCACTTTTTCAAACTGTGAAACTGAAGATTCCGATTGTGCCTCTAGCCTTAACATAGTTTTTAACGATGATATGATCCATAAAATAAATTTGATGCTATATTTTTTTTCTCATTTTATTTATGTTATATTTATTTTTATCATTGTATGACTTTTAAATACTACTCAAAAATCAATTCTATTGTTATTCAATTGAAAAAAACATAATATTTCATATTTTAAGGACCGTCCGGCACTCAGTGAACTGAGGAGGGCCCTAACTGAATTCAATTTGTGCTTCCCCCAAAAAAGTTAGAAGCACGCCACGCCTATGTAGTGAAGGGAAAATGTGTTGTCGATATTTTGAAATATCGTTTATATTTTGAATATCGCCAATATTTTGAAATATCGATATTTTTGTGCCGATATATTATTGATATCGATATTAATAGCCTATATTATTATCGATACTCATATCGATATTTTTTCGATATTCCATCCCTAATTCGCGCCTCCCCCCCCAAAAGTTAAAAGCACGCTACACCTATGTCTCTGACGTATATCTACAGGCGACATTTTAAAATTCTTGGGTGATGAAATGAGCTTCCCCCATATTCCCATCGAAGGCCTAAAACTACAGTTAAACGAATGGAAATGAAGCCGAAATCACCCATTTCGAGACTGGTGCAGCCATCTGTCGTCCGAAACAGGAACCAAAAGTTAAACGAAAGCTTGCAATTCCATAAGACGATAAGAAAATGGTTCAAACTGCGCTTCTGGGGCCAGCGCCCTGTTACGGATATTTTCTTTGACTCGGTAAGCAGCGGGGAACCATCATTGGACAAAAAAGGGAAAAGTGGTCTGGATCCGGGACTTCGAGTTACACAGAAGCATTAAACAATTCCTGAGCGACACGAGAGATGTAAGTAGTTGCAAACAACGAGTAATAAAACACAAATGTTTCACAAAATTATTAGTTACATTTTTTTTCTCCCTTTTCCGACCAATTTTTAAGCATTTTTGTAAAAATTATTTTGAAAATTATGCATAACTCTAATATAGAATACTAGTTCCTTCCAAACTCTAACTTGGGTCCCCCCCCCCCCCCAGCTTCTGATCTGAACGCAGGCAAAAATCCCGATGAGAAATCAAAATTCCCTCGCTCCGGTAAACAAACTTCCTTCAGAAGCTGCACGTAATCTTAATAACGATAACAAATTTAACTTGAAAGAAAACTTAATAGGATGCATACAAGCCTACGAAATCTTTAAACTTAACGAGATTTTGCTGCTATCATTGACTTTAATAGCTGAAAAATTGCTGTGTTGTTTTTTGAGTTCGCGTCACAGAATACAGAAGGTCGTTCGCACTTTATGGAAACGATTTTGATAGTTCAGTTTGACGTATAAATGCCGTATTTTTGCGTCAATTTGCTTCTATCTGGTAGCCGTGGTTCTTGACAATAGCTCTAGCTCGAATTTTTCATGAAAGCAAACTTTTTCTTAGTACTGTTATGTCAATTTTATCCTTTTAAGGCTAGTTTTAATAAACCAAAAGCGCAAAAGTCCATTGGAGAAGCTTCAGGGGATTTTACAGGTATTTCATTAAATGGGATACACTTTATTTCTGTTTCTGATTCTTTCTTTGCTAAATAAGCGGCAGTTGATTTAAACGTGTGACTAGAGGCTTTGTCCATATGAAGCTCAACTTTATCAATGTCCTTTCCATATAAGGCTGGGATTTTTTTCTTCAAAAATTGGTTCTAAAATATTCTGCTGATAGTAGAGGGAATTAGTTTTGACTTTACTTGAGACTTTTTTTTATTTTTAATTTGCCGTTGTAACAAAATCCTGCAACTATCATGAATCCCTTTGGGGACTTTTCTGTACACCGACGAAGACATTTCGTACGGTCATTCCCGTCAGTTGAGCAATAGAAAATTGATCTTTTTTTTACTACAGTCACTTAAATGCACCCATGCCCCATCGAGTGTTACCACAAATTTTCATTTTTCAGCTGCTAGGTGTTTTTCATATAATTTTCTACAATTTGTTTTTCTTTCAGAAATATGCTTTGTCGAAAGCAAGTGAACTTTAGGTTTAAATATCTTTTTAACTTCAAATCTTTATGAATAATTTTACTTAAGTGCCAGAAGACATTCCTAGTTTCGATGCAATGGATCTTTGAGTCGAGGGATTTTCTTTTAGAGATTTCACATTCTTGATATTTACATGTGTTCGAACAGTCTTAGGATGAGGTTTCACGGTCATGTTTTCATTTTTACTTTCAGTTCGACGTGATTTTTCTTTCAAATTTAATATATTATAAATACCTTTTTTTGGAATGCCATAACCGCGGTTTTTACACCGCTTTATAATTTGTTGATACGAATATTTCTGCTCGGAAAGCGCAGTTACATAACCTTCAATCCCTCTATCAAATTTAGGAGCCATTTTCAAAATAAATCTTTTATTTTACATTCCAATCAAAACAAAACAGTTGCAGACGATTATTCTGAAGTTGCCAAATTTTTATCTCAGAATGCAAACGTCAAAAATAAATTACAAAATCGTTTCCATAAAGTGCGAACGACCTTCTTTATAAATTCGAAATTTTTTAGCAGATCGAGAGGTTTTTTGTACATAAAAAAGTCGGTAAGAGTAAGAAATATAGGATTTTTTAGGATTTGAACAACAAATTGGGAACTAAAAACTTTTTCCTCCCAATTTCCCACTCTCCAAACACGGTCTATACCTATGTTAGCTTTTAAATAAAATCATTATTAACAGTTCTCAAACTATTTTATGTGTTCTTTAATTTTTTACATGTTTTCGCTTTCTTGTTTGTTTGTGTGTTTGTCCAGATCAAATCTTGCAATCGATTTTTAACTAACTTCCCGACTAGCTAGACATTTGAAACTTTTAGAATAGCTCAGAACACGACGACGATGCATTCTTTTGATACTTTTAGCCATCTTTAAGCAGTATTGAATTCATTTTCAGTTAATTTTTTTGTAGATTGGTGCAGCCATCTATCGGCCGAGACGGGAACGAAAAGTTAAAAGCAAGTAAACTTCCAATTAACTTCATTTTCTTGCAAGTTGATGGGATAATTCATCAAAAAAATTTTTAAAAGGTATTTATTAATACATAGAATTGTCCAGTTTATATGATTCAGCAGAAAATTTAAAAACGTGGTATATAAAAAGTTCTTTTTATCTTGTAATTTTTTTTTATTTTGTCATTAATCTCGCGTAAAACAAACAATAATGGTTTCCACCATTATTGTGTTTGGATACCATTTGTGGCGTACCATTATTGTTGTCGCATGGACGCTTGCGAATCTAAATTTGAAGGAAAAAATTGTTTATGGTTTCTTTCTAATATAATATTATTAATGGGTATACAGTGAAAACTTCTCCAGCCGTCCATTCCTCTGATAGGCCATATTTTGATCAGAACCGATTAAAGATTCCATAGAGCCAATATTATGGAAGAAACTATGCTATAGCCACCCCTCAAAACGGCCACTTTTTTTTTGGAAAATTACTGGCCACCACAGAGAATTTACACTGTATATATATAAAACAAAAAGAACTTTCCTGATTTTGTCCTAATTTATTACGAAGAAGCTAAACTGGGCTTTACTGGCGCACTTTCATAACAATCAACTTTTATATTCACTTATTTATTACAGGTAGAACACACGAATAAACAGCTTAAGTCGATAAAGGCGAATGATGCAAAAATTACTTTGTATGCTATAAAAAAGTATGAGAATTCCCATATCTAGATATATAAAACAGTTCCGTAACTGACTGACTGACTGACTGACATATAACGCACAGACCGAACCGGCTGGACCTAAAGGGCTGTAACGTCCTCGGTGGAAAAAAAAGACACACGAGAGACAATTTTGTAACACAGAGCTTGTATTAAATAAAAAACTGTACACTATGTACAAAACAGAGAGTCTAGGCTCCTCTGCATATGCGAGGTTCTATAGGAACCACAATATCTCCTACAAGTTTCTCAACAGAGATGTATCTCTCCACAGGAATGATCGGGAGCCGAGAGAGGAAATTTTCAGGCACTCGGTCCGCAACGGCGCATTCCCGCACCGTATTCGACGGACAAATTCGAGGCTCAATATACAGCCACCTTCTCTCCTTGCTTCCCAAAAAACCTCTGCGTCTCCTTTTCAGCCAGCTGGCCGGCGTGAGGGGGTTTGCAGAAGCCACCCCCGATCGTTTCTTGGAAACGGGAAGAATTCGCAAAGGGATGGGCTTTGCTTGGGTGGCCTTTTTCCCCCGAAAAGGGCCAAGACGTAACAGTCTTTCCTTCCCCCTCCAATAAGTTTTCTTGCAGGGCTGGAAGAAAACTCGCTCACAAACACAAGTGCCCATGAAGATATTCACGGTAAAAGCACTTAGCATTAAACATAAGGCAAGTGACCCACTAAAACATAATCGTACTAGTACTTTTACCATGCGAAACACATTATTAAGAAATAAAAAAATATATATTTATACACTCCACTTAACCTACAATTAACTTACTCCACTCTCTATATATATTCAAGAACAATTTTTTTTCTCTTTTAAACATAAAAAAAACACAGTACACATTATTATTACAATTAATTCCTAAATTAATTTGTACATTAATAGGCATAAATTTTAGCGCGTCGATTGACATTGACATGAACCGAATAAACTGCTGACCGGCTCAGACTGTCCGCGTTTTTGTTCAATCTACCAGGCCGATGTACAATCTCAAAGGAATACGGTTGCATCGCGAGAGACCAACGCATGAATCTTGGATTATTTCCCGAGTTTGTTTTCAACCACGTCAATGGGTTGTGGTTATTACCGTAAATTTTTGCCCATCTAGATACTAATAATACAACCCTAATAATAAACACGGCACCCGCTTTTCCCGTAATGCCATAAAGGTTACGAACATCGTTCAACCCTTGGTTCAGCCTGGAACACTCTAATGGCTCTAAAATTCCACTTGATAATTTTTGCCTCTTAAGTGCCTGATAATCCAAAATTCTATTCTTTTCAACCAGACCAAGCTGCCAAAATGCTTTCCATTTTATAGGGGTTAGCGAAAACTGCCCAAAATTTAAATTTCTCCTACTACCAGGGACCATTAATCGGTTTCGCAATTTTCCCGGAGGCACAAACCATTTCTTTTCTGGAACCTTACGTCGTGTCCGACTCCCTTTCAATATTCCCCTTTCTACAATGTACCTCCGTAATCCAACAGAATAATTTCGTGGTTTATCCTTCCCGCAGCTTTTCTCCGAAAACTTTAAATTTCTGCCACTACAGGGGCTCACCATTCGGCTCCGTAACTTTCCCGGTGGTACAATCCACTTCTTAGTTATGCCCGTGAGTCGTTTCCGACTCCTCAGTGGACATCCCTTTTTTTCAGCGTACATATTCGTTAAGGCACGAGTCGGGAAACCCTTCTCTTTAAGCACCTGTACTCTAGATTTCTCGATCGTAAGCGGGCAATTCTGGGTCGTAAAAGACGTTACTTTCCTCACTTTTTCGCTTCCGCTAAACTCCCTTTCGTTGACATTATTCTGAACCAACAAATGCTGAAGTTTAACTACACTCTGCTTTTCACACTGGTCCCTAATTGAGTGGGGAACCCATTTCTCGTCACTGCTTTCGATTTTCCTGCGGAGTTTGCACGAGACGACTCCTACAGATAAGAAAACCTCATCCCCGGACTCAACACAATAGCCGTTGGTCTTTAATTGACTCGCGTCCCCTGTCTCCGCACAATATCCCGTGGTCATTATCTGACCCTCGTTTTCCCCCTTCTCTGGACACAACAATCCAGTTTTCACCTCTTGCAAATGAGCGAGCGAAAAACCCTCTATGCTCCGGGGCAAAGTGGATCCTGAACCATTAAGGCCTCCGGTTTCGGGGTTACTTTCAGGAAAACTAACCGCAAGGTCCCCTTTGTTGTTGTTGCAAACGGCAAAGTTCGTCCTTTCGAATAAGGGAGAATCACTCTCCTCGGGAAAAATCAATTTAGCGTTTTCGCCTAACGGGGAATCATTTTCCTTTCCCTCCAAAACTTTACAGGGTAACTCAATTTGTTCATCTACGATTTTGATTTTTTCGGGGGTGTCCGTAAAAGACATCTTATCGTTTCCGCCGCTAATACTAGCCGAAACAGTATCCAAGCAACTACTATTAATTGCCTGCTCCTCACTAGAAGAAGACTTCATGTGTGTTTCCCGGAACTTTCGCAAGTGCATTCTTAAAAACATCAATTCTTCCGCTTTCTGCTTCCGAACCGAATCACAAACAGAGTATTTGGACTCATATTCCAGGTCATGCTCAACTCTTTTTAGCACCCACTTATAACTTAATCTGAACGATCCGGGGTCCAATTCAAATTGCTCAAACATTTTAGAGATTACCTCTTTAAAACAAGGATCCGAGGAATTTTCTACCCCTATCCTCAATTTTGCCAGTTCAAAATCTCTGTCCTCCTGACGTTGTTTTTCTAACAATTCCTCCTGACGTTTTTGCTCTAATTGGTCCCGAAAAGCTTCCAGACGTCCCTGAATTATTTCTTCATCAAATTCGGGGCTTTTTTTAATGAGCGAAATTAATTGAATAGATCTTTTATTTTCCGATTCAATCCCTAATTCTTGCGCGAGATGCGCCAATTCGTGGTGCCGTGCTTTATTTAAGAAAGCCATCTCAAATTTAAAAATACCCAGAAACCAAACAAAACTTGCTCTTTAACATTCACAAATTAATTTAAAAGACCGAACTGTGTTACACAACATACCCTCAAAATATACTTAATAGTAATTTGATAAAACAGATTTTAGAAAAAACCACAAGAATAATTCAGTTAAAAATTAAAGCATAACTTTTAAACAACTTTCAAAATAACTTTAACTCTCTTAAACTAGCAGTTAAAACACAATCAAATATCCTATTCTTAACATTTCACACAATAAAACAAATAAAAAGAACTATCAAGTTTTAAATTTTCAAATGGCCTAAAACACTTAAACATAACTTTCAATTTTGAACTGCAATAAGTTTAGAACACAAAAAAACATAAAATTTCCTATCCAAAATTTTAAAAAAATGGTCACTGCCTTAATGATTAGCTAAGCACTTACCCCGTTTTGCAGAACACATCACTTCTAGGGAACAAGGAGACAGTTCTTGTAAATTCATAGAAAAAGTTCATAGAAAACACCTTCACCACACGTACAGTTCTTTGAAGAAATTCGGCGATACGCATGAACCAGGAGTGGTTGCGTCCTCACATCTTTTAACGTAAGCTGGAAGTCGAAGAGTCGAAGATAGCACGAGAGATAAGACTCTCAAACAGGACAGCGTCCTAAACACGTTCGAACTGAACACAAAATGATATCTTGGCGTGATTTGCACGTATCTCGCCGGTGCGCCTCCAATTATAACTCTGTAACGTCCTCGGTGGAAAAAAAAGACACACGAGAGACAATTTTGTAACACAGAGCTTGTATTAAATAAAAAACTGTACACTATGTACAAAACAGAGAGTCTAGGCTCCTCTGCATATGCGAGGTTCTATAGGAACCACAATATCTCCTACAAGTTTCTCAACAGAGATGTATCTCTCCACAGGAATGATCGGGAGCCGAGAGAGGAAATTTTCAGGCACTCGGTCCGCAACGGCGCATTCCCGCACCGTATTCGACGGACAAATTCGAGGCTCAATATACAGCCACCTTCTCTCCTTGCTTCCCAAAAAACCTCTGCGTCTCCTTTTCAGCCAGCTGGCCGGCGTGAGGGGGTTTGCAGAAGCCACCCCCGATCGTTTCTTGGAAACGGGAAGAATTCGCAAAGGGATGGGCTTTGCTTGGGTGGCCTTTTTCCCCCGAAAAGGGCCAAGACGTAACAGTCTTTCCTTCCCCCTCCAATAAGTTTTCTTGCAGGGCTGGAAGAAAACTCGCTCACAAACACAAGTGCCCATGAAGATATTCACGGTAAAAGCACTTAGCATTAAACATAAGGCAAGTGACCCACTAAAACATAATCGTACTAGTACTTTTACCATGCGAAACACATTATTAAGAAATAAAAAAATATATATTTATACACTCCACTTAACCTACAATTAACTTACTCCACTCTCTATATATATTCAAGAACAATTTTTTTTCTCTTTTAAACATAAAAAAAACACAGTACACATTATTATTACAATTAATTCCTAAATTAATTTGTACATTAATAGGCATAAATTTTAGCGCGTCGATTGACATTGACATGAACCGAATAAACTGCTGACCGGCTCAGACTGTCCGCGTTTTTGTTCAATCTACCAGGCCGATGTACAATCTCAAAGGAATACGGTTGCATCGCGAGAGACCAACGCATCAATCTTGGATTATTTCCCGAGTTTGTTTTCAACCACGTCAATGGGTTGTGGTTATTACCGTAAATTTTTGCCCATCTAGATACTAATAATACAACCCTAATAATAAACACGGCACCCGCTTTTCCCGTAATGCCATAAAGGTTACGAACATCGTTCAACCCTTGGTTCAGCCTGGAACACTCTAATGGCTCTAAAATTCCACTTGATAATTTTTGCCTCTTAAGTGCCTGATAATCCAAAATTCTATTCTTTTCAACCAGACCAAGCTGCCAAAATGCTTTCCATTTTATAGGGGTTAGCGAAAACTGCCCAAAATTTAAATTTCTCCTACTACCAGGGACCATTAATCGGTTTCGCAATTTTCCCGGAGGCACAAACCATTTCTTTTCTGGAACCTTACGTCGTGTCCGACTCCCTTTCAATATTCCCCTTTCTACAATGTACCTCCGTAATCCAACAGAATAATTTCGTGGTTTATCCTTCCCGCAGCTTTTCTCCGAAAACTTTAAATTTCTGCCACTACAGGGGCTCACCATTCGGCTCCGTAACTTTCCCGGTGGTACAATCCACTTCTTAGTTATGCCCGTGAGTCGTTTCCGACTCCTCAGTGGACATCCCTTTTTTTCAGCGTACATATTCGTTAAGGCACGAGTCGGGAAACCCTTCTCTTTAAGCACCTGTACTCTAGATTTCTCGATCGTAAGCGGGCAATTCTGGGTCGTAAAAGACGTTACTTTCCTCACTTTTTCGCTTCCGCTAAACTCCCTTTCGTTGACATTATTCTGAACCAACAAATGCTGAAGTTTAACTACACTCTGCTTTTCACACTGGTCCCTAATTGAGTGGGGAACCCATTTCTCGTCACTGCTTTCGATTTTCCTGCGGAGTTTGCACGAGACGACTCCTACAGATAAGAAAACCTCATCCCCGGACTCAACACAATAGCCGTTGGTCTTTAATTGACTCGCGTCCCCTGTCTCCGCACAATATCCCGTGGTCATTATCTGACCCTCGTTTTCCCCCTTCTCTGGACACAACAATCCAGTTTTCACCTCTTGCAAATGAGCGAGCGAAAAACCCTCTATGCTCCGGGGCAAAGTGGATCCTGAACCATTAAGGCCTCCGGTTTCGGGGTTACTTTCAGGAAAACTAACCGCAAGGTCCCCTTTGTTGTTGTTGCAAACGGCAAAGTTCGTCCTTTCGAATAAGGGAGAATCACTCTCCTCGGGAAAAATCAATTTAGCGTTTTCGCCTAACGGGGAATCATTTTCCTTTCCCTCCAAAACTTTACAGGGTAACTCAATTTGTTCATCTACGATTTTGATTTTTTCGGGGGTGTCCGTAAAAGACATCTTATCGTTTCCGCCGCTAATACTAGCCGAAACAGTATCCAAGCAACTACTATTAATTGCCTGCTCCTCACTAGAAGAAGACTTCATGTGTGTTTCCCGGAACTTTCGCAAGTGCATTCTTAAAAACATCAATTCTTCCGCTTTCTGCTTCCGAACCGAATCACAAACAGAGTATTTGGACTCATATTCCAGGTCATGCTCAACTCTTTTTAGCACCCACTTATAACTTAATCTGAACGATCCGGGGTCCAATTCAAATTGCTCAAACATTTTAGAGATTACCTCTTTAAAACAAGGATCCGAGGAATTTTCTACCCCTATCCTCAATTTTGCCAGTTCAAAATCTCTGTCCTCCTGACGTTGTTTTTCTAACAATTCCTCCTGACGTTTTTGCTCTAATTGGTCCCGAAAAGCTTCCAGACGTCCCTGAATTATTTCTTCATCAAATTCGGGGCTTTTTTTAATGAGCGAAATTAATTGAATAGATCTTTTATTTTCCGATTCAATCCCTAATTCTTGCGCGAGATGCGCCAATTCGTGGTGCCGTGCTTTATTTAAGAAAGCCATCTCAAATTTAAAAATACCCAGAAACCAAACAAAACTTGCTCTTTAACATTCACAAATTAATTTAAAAGACCGAACTGTGTTACACAACATACCCTCAAAATATACTTAATAGTAATTTGATAAAACAGATTTTAGAAAAAACCACAAGAATAATTCAGTTAAAAATTAAAGCATAACTTTTAAACAACTTTCAAAATAACTTTAACTCTCTTAAACTAGCAGTTAAAACACAATCAAATATCCTATTCTTAACATTTCACACAATAAAACAAATAAAAAGAACTATCAAGTTTTAAATTTTCAAATGGCCTAAAACACTTAAACATAACTTTCAATTTTGAACTGCAATAAGTTTAGAACACAAAAAAACATAAAATTTCCTATCCAAAATTTTAAAAAAATGGTCACTGCCTTAATGATTAGCTAAGCACTTACCCCGTTTTGCAGAACACATCACTTCTAGGGAACAAGGAGACAGTTCTTGTAAATTCATAGAAAAAGTTCATAGAAAACACCTTCACCACACGTACAGTTCTTTGAAGAAATTCGGCGATACGCATGAACCAGGAGTGGTTGCGTCCTCACATCTTTTAACGTAAGCTGGAAGTCGAAGAGTCGAAGATAGCACGAGAGATAAGACTCTCAAACAGGACAGCGTCCTAAACACGTTCGAACTGAACACAAAATGATATCTTGGCGTGATTTGCACGTATCTCGCCGGTGCGCCTCCAATTATAACTCTGTAACGTCCTCGGTGGAAAAAAAAGACACACGAGAGACAATTTTGTAACACAGAGCTTGTATTAAATAAAAAACTGTACACTATGTACAAAACAGAGAGTCTAGGCTCCTCTGCATATGCGAGGTTCTATAGGAACCACAATATCTCCTACAAGTTTCTCAACAGAGATGTATCTCTCCACAGGAATGATCGGGAGCCGAGAGAGGAAATTTTCAGGCACTCGGTCCGCAACGGCGCATTCCCGCACCGTATTCGACGGACAAATTCGAGGCTCAATATACAGCCACCTTCTCTCCTTGCTTCCCAAAAAACCTCTGCGTCTCCTTTTCAGCCAGCTGGCCGGCGTGAGGGGGTTTGCAGAAGCCACCCCCGATCGTTTCTTGGAAACGGGAAGAATTCGCAAAGGGATGGGCTTTGCTTGGGTGGCCTTTTTCCCCCGAAAAGGGCCAAGACGTAACAGGGCTAACATTTTACATGGCAATTTTTCTTATAGTGTAGGGGTGCACTAAGAAATATTTTTCAAAAATTCTTCTTAGATTTTTTAAAATTAAATTTTTAAGCTGTTTTTGTAACATTCTTTAAAGTTTGCATTTAAAATAATAATCTGAGGATTAAAAAATTTATATCACGAGAAAGATCATAAAAATTCCCTTAAAATGAAACTTTTTTCGAATCTTTACCTCCATTTTCTGATTTTTGGTGAATTTTTAAAGATTCATTTTTTGAATTTAATTTATTAAATGCTGATCACGTGGTTTCTTTTGTTTTTGTGATACTTTAAACTGATTTTGCGGCACGTGCATAACAACGAAATAGACAAAAAAAAATTCTTGCTAATGTGGCAGACGATTGGACATTATCCAAAAAGTATCAAAATACAGCAAAAGATATGTTCCTCCTATATTAACTGTACTATATTCTTTAGTATGTTCTATTAGATTTAATTTTAATGGTTTCTTCTACATTATTTTGTTTATAAAAATATCCGTCACGATTTTTTTATAAATATATATTTTTTTGTTTTTTCACATCAATTGCATACATTCATTCTTGTATTTATTATATATATTTATATATATATATATATATATATATATATATATACATATATATATTAGCATTAATTGCGTACATTGACCGTTGTATTTAATTTGAATGTACTCCTTAGAGAAGTACGGGTATTCAGCTAGTTCTTAGATAAAATAATACGATTTTACAAGGTTTTATATAAAATACGAGGGTAGGCTGAAAAGTAACGCACACAT
The DNA here is from genome assembly GCA_907164885.2 of Dolomedes plantarius. Taxonomy (NCBI): domain Eukaryota; kingdom Metazoa; phylum Arthropoda; class Arachnida; order Araneae; family Dolomedidae; genus Dolomedes; species Dolomedes plantarius. The sequence continues at coordinate 1,826,854 of OU015496.1, forward strand.
GCATGTAGAGCGCGAACAAAAAGAAATAGCGAGATCGGGCAAAAAGAACATTAAAGTACAATAATTCTTAAGCTTCAAAATCATATATTTATTTTTCAACATAGTCACCGTTAAGGCTAACACATTTCTCCCAACGTGTAACAAGTTTTCTCGTTCCGTCGCTGAAAAATTCTTCCGACTTTTCTCGAATCCACGACTTGACAGCTGCCTTCACCACATCGTCCGAGGTGAAAAATGATTACCCTTTAGGTCTCTCTTGAGTAGAGGAAAAAAAATTATAATTGCAAGGCGGATCGGGGGAATAAGGAGGGTGTGGAATCGGTTCAAACTTCAGGTTTCGCAGAGCCTCTCCAGTCCGACGCTGTTCTCGCCTGTGAGACGGTGTGGTACCCATCGAACACAGATTTTACGGTATCCCTATCGTTCTATAATGAAGCAGACACATTCCTTGGATACTCCATTATGGTTTGCGATACGCTTTTGAGTGATTCGCCGGTCATTTTGAATCAAATCGTCGACGAGTTTGCGATGTTCATCGTCTGTGGCAGTGATCGGACGTCTGTTGCGTGTTTCATCAACAATTATGGCTTTTCCAGGCTCGAAACTACGAAATTTTATTACCCATCGATTTACAGTACCCCTATCAACAGTATCGTCACCTTAAACAGCCTTTAAACGACGATGAATCTCAGTAGGACTCACTTTTTCAGCTGTTAAAAATTCGATAACAGCGCGCTGTATAACTCGCCGTTGACATAGCACTAGAACACGTCTCCATACTACCGCTTTTCAAAATACACAGGATGAACACAACGATTTCAAACCTGCGCATGCGTATTGAGGAGGGATGAAACTTCCAAATGCCACTTGGCGCTGTTTTGAAGGTCATTTCTTTCTCGCTCTACAAGCATATGTGCATTACTTTTCAGCCTATGTACGTAGCGATAAAAGATCTTCAGTTCATCTTTTCCTTGTACGATACACTGTGCCATGATTTTGAACTTTGTTCAGATTGTGGAATAAGCCAGTGCAATAAGCCGGCGAAGTACACTATCTGGCCAAAAGTATCCGGACACCCAGTGGTACGGACTCGGAGAGTCCTGAGGCATATATTAATATGATGTTGGTCCTCCTTTTGCATCGATGACAGCCTGCACACGTCTGGGGAGACTTTCCACCAGTTTTTGATAGATGTCCATAGGAATTGACTTCCATCATAGCTGAAGTGAGTGCTGTCAGTGAGGAGGGTCAATTTGGCTGGCTACGTAATCTGCGTTCTAATTCGTCCCAAAGGTGTTCAATGGGATTTAGATTGGGGCTCTGAGAAGGCTAGTACAGTTTTGAACACCCATTTCGTCAAACCATGCCTGCGCAAGTCTCGATGTGTGAATGGAGCAGTTATCCTGCTGGAAGAGAAATGGGCCTTCGCCAAAATATTGCCATAGAGTTGGGAGAGCAGCATTGTCCAGAATGTCCACATGCATCCCAGAGTTCATGTTTCCAACCACAAGAACTAAGGAACCCAGGCCAAACCACGAAAAACACCTCCCACTCTATGATGCTGCCACCATCAAACTTAACAGTCGGCACTATGCAGTCGCATAAGAAGCGCTCGTCGATCGGACTGCCAGGTTGTAAAGCGAGATTCATCACTCCAAAGAACATTTTTCCACATGTCCACAGTCCAATGGCGGTGAGCTTTGCACCATTGCAATCGACGCTTCGCATTCTAGGGAGTGATGTTCGGCTTGCGAGCGGCTGAACGACCATGGAATCCCAGGTTTTTTTAACTCTCGACGAACAGTCCTGCTGCTAGAAATAACGCCTGATGAACTTTGGAACTCCTGAGGGATTTCAATCAACGAGGACTTTCGATTTTGTTTCACTACCCTTTTCAGAGTCTACGGCTGCGTTCACTCATATGTTTTGGCCTGCCACTTCGTTTTTCTGCAGTTTCACTGCCTCGACGTTTCCACTTCACAATTACATCACTCACGGTGGATTTTGGCTTCTGTAGAATGTCCGAAATTTCAAGAACTGATTTGTCACAAAGGTGGCATCGAAATATAATGCCACGATCAAAGTCACTAAGCTTACTCATTGTCTCACAAACGCATAAATATGACCTGACAAACCACTACCAACACTTTTATAGCTTTCGGTTACGCAGAAAATTACGTCACCTGCCAGATGCACTTCTTTAGCGGAGTGTCCAGATACTTTTGGCCAGATAGTGTGTCAATACGGAGATCGAAAATTTAAACTAATAAATGTTTTTAACTCATAACAGCAAATGCACGCTGTGAGGGGGAATTGTTGGAAAACAACGTTCATTTTCTCTCCTTAAGGCATGCGTGCGCAGACATGTTAATTATGACGTCATCCTTTTTTCTACGCTCACGGTAACGCTCTGTAAGCGAGAGTAGAAGGAGAATGATGCTGTTCACTGTAACACGCTTCTGTGTTACGATCTGTGAAAATGTATTTTAATCCTATTAAATGTTTTGCTACTAATCTGCTGCTATTATTTTTACTCTGTGTGACTAAATTCCCATAAAAAATTAAATTTAAATTCTCTTAACTCCGCAATTATTATAGCTTAAAAACCTCTACTGACCAATTTCACGAGCACCCTTACTCAAATTAATCAGTAGTCATCATTGAATAAGCCCAGGTACTCCGAAAAGAGCCATAATGGCGATAGTGGGTTTAAAACTTTTTAATAATGTTTTATAGTGTCCAAACTTCAATTTTCACACTAAAATAAACCATCATTATCTACTTCGAATGCCAACAAGAAAATTGTTCAGAAGTAATCATATGTGTAGGAATTCGATGTTTCAGTTATAAAAAGTCAGATTTATAACTGAAATACTAGATAAATACTAGTCAATCAGAAGAGCATATATATTTATTTAATAATCAAAAGGATATTTTAGGGGAAAAAACACAAATTAAACTTACTTCAACATAGTGAGATTTAATGGTACTTACGGAAAATCCAGTCGACCATAAAAGTTGGCGAAAATTCACCAAACTTCCCGACCGCTTCTGCCGCCAATCATTTTGGCGGCATAAAATCTGAAATTGCTTGAAAAATGGAAACAAATATGTCCTCTTCTTTGTGAAGACGACGCCACATGAAGTAGAACTTAGATTCCGACATATATGAATTAAGTGGTGTCGCGCTGTCCCACGTTGTCTTTTGTTCCGCCACTTAGCCGTACCCCACAATTAAACTCAACTCTAATTCTTTGCAAGGAGCGATAACGCTTATGCAATATAACTTTTTACTTTATAACTTTTTCACTCAACTCTAATTCTTCCTTTCCCCATTCAATAGTAGAATAAAAATTAGAAGGAAAAAAGAAAGTTAAGTTTACCTACTTAAAGTAGCCACTTAGATTCCGACATATATGAATCTAAGTGGTGTCGCGATGTCACACGTTGTCTTTTGTTCCGCCACTTAGCCGTACCCCACAATCACTCAATGTTTTTCCACAATCGCTCAATTTATTCCAATCGATAACAGTCTTGTCACTCAACTCTAATTCTTCCTTTCCCCATTCAATAGTAGAATAAAAAGTAGAAGGAAAAAAGGAAGTTAAGTTTACCTACTTTAAGTAGGTAAACTTAAAGTAGCCACTTAGATTCCGACATATATGAATCTAAGTGGTGTCGCGCTGTCCCACGTTGTCTTTTGTTCCACCACTTAGCCGTACCCCACAATCACTCAATGTTTTGAGTACCGGTATCCGGATCTACAAAGTTATATTTATGATTAACTTTGAAATGTTCGAAATTTGCAGCTCTTAATTGGTCGGTTTTATAAGCTTTCCACGAGTCCGAGTATATTGTAGAACCTTCTTCGATGTTATCTTTTATAAAGCATATCTTTTATAAAGCATAAGCGTTATCGCCTTCATATCTGGAACTTTTACGATAAAGCACTCGCTGGTCTCCTTGCAAATGCCTCCAAACAACCATTGCTCTGGGGTTATTCTCCCTACATTGTTTATACGCTATGAGAACAGGCTCTCATCAATTTCGACAATGAGGTTGGCCCCTCCGATTTTTTTCTTTGGCCTTGTTAAAAGACTGTGTGTACAAACTTCTCTTAAGTAATTATTCCAATCGATAAAAGTCTTGTCACTCAACTCTAAGGGCCTGTTCACGTAGGAATCCGTTGCGTAGCGTTAAGGAAAAGATGACGTTGAAGCGAAAATAAACCAATCATAGGCGTTAAAAATTTCATTGCTAATCGTTTGGAGGCCTATAATTGGTTTATTTTCGTCTCAACGTCATCTTTTCCTTAACGCAACGCAACGGACTCCTATGTGAACAGGCCCTAATTCTCCCTTTCCCCATTCAATAGTAGTCAATTCTCTGCGCCAGCTGTAAATAAATCTTAGTGCAGTCACAAATGAAATGGTTGAACTCTCGAACCATGTATCTTTCCGAATGGATAATCGCTTCTGACAAGTCTTAATATTACAACGCCATTGAATCCGTGTTTTTAAATAAAGCGCCATATCGTGGCCATTAACGCATTTTTTGGATGACGGTAAGATTCCATATCTTTGAAAGAATTCTACTGCTTCTTGTTCTGTAGTTGGTAAATCCCAAATTTTAAACATTTTTTTACAACGCAGAACTACAACGAGATTTAAAACAGTGACAGCTTTACTCCAAGAGCTAGAAAATAACATCAAGGTCATGTTGGGAACGGGTATAGTTAATTATTGCTCTTCATATTTAATTTTAAAAAATCGTTCCTTAATCGTTTCTTTAAATTAACGGTAACTTTATATCAAGATAAGAAAACGATATATTCTTTTTTTTTCGTTGGAATAAAAAAAAGTAAAAAATTGATCTCACAAGTTCTTTGGTCTTATTTTGTTGTTTCCTTTTAAAAAGCATTTTTGTGTAAAGCAGTTTTTAGTTGCCAAGTTTTACCATTATTGGCTAAAAATCGCCTGTTGGCGCCATTGCCTTCATTTGGCGAAAATGGTCGACTGAATTTTCCGTAAGTACCGTTTTTAATTTTTATTCATGCATGAACACATGCACATATAACCCCACACGGTTCGTAATAAAACGACTGTAAGTGGGAAGACTTCAAAGCATCTCGCCATCGTTTTATTAGATTTAAATTCCCGGTGAAAAAAGAACAAATATCGTAAGTTGTCGTCATTGCAGACGGCTAACAGACACCGGAAATGAATTAATCTAAACAATTCCAAAATGATTTGGCATCTTTGATTTAGAATGTTACCATACAAGGGTTATCATAATTTTCTATTTTAATTTGCTTATCGCCTACTAGGCAGTGTTTGGCAAAGTGAAATTCGAAAGTGAATAATATTTATTGTTTTTCTCATTAAAAACAGCGTGCCCATGCGTAATTTTTATCAAAAATCGCAGATTTTAAATAAATTAATCTTTGCATATTAGGAATTTCTTTAAGTATGGATAGGTTTCGAGCAAGAGTCTCCGCAAAAAGGAGACAATGCTAATCTCCATAGGGTTTCCTAGTTTTGTTCTCGAAAGGTCTCCAAGATGGCCGCCTCGCTCTGATGGCGTATTAGGTTTCTCAACCACCACTAAGTTGTTAACCCAATCTGTTGGTTTGTTCACTACCTGCTTTTTCTTTAATGTCTTAGAAACCAAAATAATTTTCAACCTCGATGAAATTTCGAAGAAGCTGAATAATTTTCAGCTCCATCGAACTTTCCGGGATTATTTAGGAAAGAAAGTAAGAGATTCGAATGTTCCAAGTTTACGTTTGGGAAAATTATTTCCTTAGAAAACAATAAAAATGAAGCCATTTCCCATGTACATCCCATATTTTTCTCTCTTAATTTTAGAGAAAAATTTTTTAACTGAGAAAAAATAACAATTGCCCCTTTTTTAGTAAAGAAGCTGATTGTATTGATAATCAAGAAAATATATTTGATTGAAACTTTAATATACTGTTTTGTTGTAATAGAAATTTTTTTTTTTTAAATTTAAATGTAAAAGAAGAATTAACAATTTAATCATTGGCTGCGAAATCAGTATTTGACCACAAGTTACCAAGGTGATGCTATGTGTGGTTGAGATTTTTTTAAAGATCATTGTTACTTTTATTTAATTTTTGTCTGTAGTGACAGAAAATACTGAGGTGTAGTATACTGAAGAATAGCAAATTTTTTTCTGAGATCAAATTATGGGTTCAGTTTTATAACGTAATGTCCATCGTCTAAATGTTTTAAACAGCAGAGTTGAATAATTGTACTTCGAAGCTACCTAAAATAATTATCATGTATAGCATAGGGAAATACTGTGGAGGAAAGTTTTTTCAAGTTTGGGAAACTTTCCATTCTTCACTTATAGTCTCGACAACAGAGGAAACCTTTACACACATTAATAATCACTGCTTTTAGCAATTTTTTTATAACAAAAGATATATAAAAGAAACTTTTTTGTTTCTATTTCTAAAATATTTTTAAACCAACAAAAAATTTTACATTTGAAATTAATAACCTTTGAGGCAAGACGTATGTTTCAGCACCATATTTGTCATGCGATTTGAAAAATCATGTCCCCTTTCCCCCCACAAGTAAATTCGTACGTTTACAACTCTAAAAAAATTATAAATTTGTTTTTATTACTGGTGTATACATATGCACAATCTGTACGCGAAATAATTTTATTTATAAGTTTTAAATCTTTTCCATCGGATAGTGTTAACCTTTATAGTCGTGATCCGACAAATCATTATCATGTAGAAGGAATTATAATTGTAGAATCAACTCTTATTTCATGAGGTTTATTAACATATTAAAATCTCGATTAGATAAGTCATTTACAACGGTTCGTTTTTACGAACGTAAAATCCACCATGGGAGTAGGGCTCATTCTTTCCAAGTCCGATGAGCTCCCCGTCCCTCCGTAAGCGTGTTGACCCTTTCAACCGTCCAAATCTATTCTCCTCGTTCGTTACTCGCGTGTCTTTTATGCCTCCTTCTCCCTTTCTCGAACGACAATCGGCCTTTTTTATCCGCGATACGCAGACCACCTATTGTGGGTTTCATTGTCCACCGTTCCTACCTTAGATGACGTGCGCCGCTGTGTTTCCTTAATCATTCTAAATGAGCTGACTACCTCCTATTGTCAAGGGTTTCCAAAGGTGTATGGCTCTCGACACCTGTTTGCGTTTCTTTTGATGCTTATTGAAGACGCTATTACACACGTTCATCAATTCCACTTAGGAATGGGAGACGAGAGTCTGACAGATAGTTTGACAAAAGTTGATTAGGAATTTCTTAAACCCTTTCAGCGGCATCAACTTCTACCTTTTGCATGGTACAGATTACTTTCTCGATTTTTTTAAACCTAAAGAATCTTGAAAAAATTTGCAATTAAATGTTGCAAAATAATTTTACTTCTTAAAACTGATAACACATGTCTGCACAAACCATTTTTCTGCTCATTTAACTGGAATACATTGAATGTAAGTGGAAAAAAAAGACTAGATTTCGGCGTTTGCACTGGGCAAAAGGCGCCCCTCAAAGGGTTTTTAAAGACTGGAATATTAAAAGATTAAGGCTGGAATATTATTTTCATCGTCGGAGTTAAATTTACGAGGAGAAAGAAAAAATGCAATTTCTTCATATATATATATACTATTAAATATTGCCTATGAATTACATCTGGATACAATAATGTAATATAATTTGTATTAACAACAAAAGTTTGTTGAGGTACGAATGAAGAGATGTACACAACTCAAGAATTTTTTCATTATTTACATTTGGAGTATCGATCTTTTTTAATAATTTTCTTAGAACCGAACACGTTTTTCTAAACATGTTTTAGTTAACGGGAGATGAGATTGAAGATTCCTTTGTTGTTGTGTTCCATATGAAATGTTAATTTTTTTTTTTCATTCATTAATGTAGGGTAGGTTTCCTTTTGTAGGGTTCCACACATACAGAAGTTGTACAAATTAATGGGGACATACTACGCTTCGAAGAGTTAATTTCGTTTCTGCAAATTCAAGAACTTACTGCCCAAATAGCCACCAATTTTTGTGAAATAGTTTAGCTTGTGTTCTTTTTTTGTGAAATAGTTTAGCTTGTGTAGAAAACTATACTACATCTTTTCGGACAGTGGCGGCATATAGGTAGAAGGTTAGATAAGAAGAGAAGCGCGAAGGGTCAAGACAAGGGCAAAGACGCAGAGAACAGCAGTAAGAGAGCGCAAACATCTCTGCTCAACCTTTTATACTAGTATATTATAAATACTAGCCTCCTTATATTATAAATACTAGCTGAAAACCCTCGCTTCTCTAAGGAGTACATTGAAATTAAATACAACGGTCAATGTATGCAATTGATGACAAAAAAAAATAAATATATATATTTATAATACATGCGACGATCAATGTACACAATTGATGTAATGTAATATATATATATATATATATATATATATATATATATATATATATATATATATATATATATATATATATATATATATACATATATATATATAAGTGTTAACTGATTTTGTCGCTAAGCTTATAATTCTTTTAATTGGTTACAATCGGGCATATGATCAAATCACGTAGGACATAGAGTCAAAGTCACGTGGTTATGAGTCAACGCGTTAGGTGACGAAAGGCGCAAGGTTCTGAATCATCCTTGAATCATACGGTATGAGTAATAACTTTAATGTTCGGCGCGTACGTTTAAGGGGTAATTTACTGGTTAGTTAATTTATTCCTAGGTCGTAATTTGGAATAGGGCTGTACTTTATTGAGAAGATAATTTAGAATACGCGTTAGACAATTAATAAGGGTGGGGCGTTATCATTACATATATATATTAGTGGCTGTGTTTGTCTTCTTCTGGCTGACTTAGGAGGTTTGCACACAATGCTGGATACTTTTGTAAAAGAGGGCAATATTCCTCTAAATCTTAGAAGATTGTACAACCCTGTACTAAGATATGGTTATCTTAAAGATCACTTTGATAGAATCGTGTCGGTTTTGCTAATAACAAGATAAGAAATTATATCATCACTTTAATGATTTTCATATTCCTTCATTAGTGCTATTTCATTTCAACTAGTATTACAGTTGTACATGAATTTTACAGGCTTACATTTATCTAAGAACAACCGGAATTCGTTTTGTTAAAAAGAGAGGAAATAAAGGAAATAGATTATATTTTCTAGTTTGCAGATGCCTTGACACTGACCATCGCGTCCACTTGCACCACAGTTGTAAGTAAAAATTTCAGATAAATGTAATTTAAATACTTTTTCGGGAGAATATAACTTCACATTCACAGTACATATGAGAAAAATGTATAGGTAATTCACTTTTTGTGTGTAAACGAGTGCAGAACTCAGAAAAACACATTTATGTTCTAATATTTAACAAATTTTCTTTAATCTTTATTTCACCTTATATTATAAATATTGTCGGATTATTTTTAAAATAAAATTCATTTCCTTTTTTAAAAATTCCTTTCAAAAAAATGTCCACCATCAAAAAGGCACCCATAAAAGCTTTAACAGAACATATGCTATCACGAGCAAACAAAATATGGAAAAAAACACAATAATAGAAAAACAAGTTAAAATTATCAGCTCAAAATTTGGGTATTGGAAACAACTTTGTTTTTTATCAAGATGACGATCCTAAGCACACGGCTCTCAACGTTCGCATCTGGTATCTCTATAATTGTCCACAAGTTTTGAAAACACCACCTCAATCGCCAGATTTAAACCCAATAGAACATATTTGGAGAGAACTGGAGGTTCGAGTACGAAAACACGACATTCACACGAAAAGCGAACTAAAAACAATTATGATGAAAGAAAGGATGAATATTGATGCAAAAATTACAAAAGAACTAAAGCAATCTATTCCCAGACGTTTAAAAGCTGTCGTGGATGCTAAAGGATATCCTATTAAATATTAATTTAACGAAAAATTAGAATATTTACTAATATGTAGAGATATTTTACAAGTGTACGATGACTTTTGTGAGATAAAGTTTTTGTTACTTTTTGATTACTGGTTTCTTAAAAATAAAGTTTTACTATGTTTTCAAAATATTTCATGTAGTTTTGTTAAGAATAGATTATAGATCTTATTATTAAATACCCATTCTGAAATATTCATTTTAATTAATGGATGGACCCCTCTTTCATTGAAATTCGTAAGTGTACGAAAACTTTTGGGAGCCACTGTTTATATATTTATATATATATATATATATGGCATTAATTGACCGTTGTATTTAATTTCAATGTACTCCGTAGCGAAGTACGGGTTTTCAGCTAGTATATATATATATGTGTGTGTGTGTGTGTGTATGTGGGGTTTTTTTGGGGGGGAATAATCACAAACAGTGTTAACATAAGTAACATTTATTTAAAGTGGGACATTATTTACAGGGGGAACTAACGTCAAAAAGGGGGGGGGGGGACAAGCAGCGTGGCACACACACGTGCGCGTTCGTCGAAGGTATAACATCGTCTCTCCTTTTTTCTTCGCGGCGCCCGCTAGGTGGCGGTCCCCGGAGCTTACAAGGGCGCATTCCGCATGAGAGTGGCATGCATGGGGCTCTATGGATGACATCCAACATCGGCCATCCGACAACGAGGATCTGCCCCCCCCCCCAGATGCTGGGAGGGGCACAAACAGATACAGGTGACATTTTATTATTACGAAAGGAAAAATAGTATAAAAGTTATAAAAATACACATTATACTAGCAAAATGAACTGGAAAAGAAAAGGAAAAATATAACACTAATTGTAGTAACATCTAAACAGCAAAACAATCATGGCTAATGAAGATTTCCTGAAAAAAGAAAAAAAACAATATGAAAACATAGTTCCAAATATGTTTCGTCCAAACGGGTTATGTAAAGTTATGAGCCCATGGTTTCATGAATTCGATCCATGTACCGGTATGCATGGGTCCGTCGAAATGTCCACATTTTTGAACATCATGGGTGTCGTTGGGCTTAAGTTTGAGGATCTTGTTATAGGGTCCGAGGAACGTTGGAGGGAGTTTTAAACGAGATCCGAATTAAGTGCGTTTTATGGCGACAAGTATTGTATTGAACATTTTGGTATCCTGACTTGTGTTTTTAGAGTTTTCTGCTGTGTAGAACACTGTTGTTACGTCTTTTATGTTTGAATCTGAAGAATTTACAAAATAATAAATTTATTATGTGTGAACTTTCTGAAGAGATTTTATTTAGTCCTAACGACCTCAGGAAGACGGAACAATATAATAAATATATATATATATATATATATATAAACATATCTATTATTCTGCATTATTTATAACAAAGTTTACTGATAAATTTTTATAGCTTATATAAATGCAATCAACAACCAAATATTAAGTATAGTGAAATACAAAAACAAATTCTAGAAAAGGTCTTAAGAACCCGTCCTATAATCTTTGGCTGGTTAAGTTCGGAACATTGTACTCCGAATGAAGCTTTGTACTCCAGAATATGATTGAGCGCTGGAAGTTTTGAAAACGTTTATGTGTGGGGATTTTTTTGTTTCCCATCCGTTAACTGAGGGATAAAATTTAAATCCTATATTTTACAGTGCTCCAGAAAGAGTTTTTTCATTGGATTTTGTTAAAATTTTTCAATGTGTGAAACTAGACGACAACGTCGATACTTTTTATCGTAACTGCAAACTGTGATCCGGTATGATTTGGAATTCCAGACACATTTTTTTCCAGATACAGTTAAAGTTTGGGTTCTCTGAGCTGTCTTTGGAAGCCTTAAGCTGCAAAAATTCAACCCAGTTGTAAAAAACATAAATGAGGTGGTATGCAACAAGGAACGCTACACTGAAACTGAGTAAATTGAATTTTAATAAAGCATTAAATTAAATACTTCTGATTGTTGGTTATGCAGTTGATAAAATAATGTTATTTGGCGTAGAAAAATAAAGAGAGGTAAACATGTCACCAACCCTACCAGATATTTAAGTGGAATTTAAAATTTTTGTGTGTTAGTACAAATTGGACAGTGTTACATAAAACTTTTCAATTTTCTATGCATCTTTAAAGGCAGTAATCATTTATGAATAGCCACGCTGTCAAAATATACGTAAGAACAATCTTAATAATAGCCAGAAATAAAGAGAAAATATTAAGCATTGTTCAGAGGATATCGTTCTTTCTCACTGTTGTGTAAACGGCTCATAGCATTGTTAATCATCAACAATGCTAATAATCATAAATATGTTTACAACAGATCTGCTACGCAACAAAGGTTTTTTACAGTCGCCATTTTAAACCTAATACTTATGTGTGAAGGTTTAAGCGCTTGAAAGCTTATCGTAATTGCTTTTGTTTTAATTTGAGAATTCTTTGAAATTTTCTTATATCTCTTGACATCGATATCTTTTTATTGTTCTTTGTTGAAATATCTATCATTGGACAGGTTAGTCCTTATCGTGTCTGCTGTGTTCTTGTTCGCTACGTCGGACGTCTACTGAATTTTGTTATCAGGCTTTTCGATTTACCAATTGTACGCTTTTATTGAAAAGAAAAAAATAAAGGGTAAAATGTCAAAAAAAGTTTTCCTGGCATTTGAGGAAGAAGATGACGTTGATATTTATGAAACTGCCACTGAAAGCTCTATGGACGAATATGTTGATGCTAGACCTCCTAAACCTCCCCGTAATCCTCCTAATTCTGCCCTGGTATTGCGTAAGGCTCCTAAACCTCCAAACCCGCTCATGGAAAGGTTTTTGAATGACTGCGACATCAAAACTACAACTGATGTACCTCGACTTAGTTTAAAGAAAAGAATACGGCGACTTTTGTGCAGTTGTTTTCGGCCTTCAGCAAAAGACTAACCAAACAAGCCTACATGGACAAAATTGTATGAAGATTTTCCATTGATTCTAAAACAGCTTTTTTATTATGTGTAATCATCCACTGTCTCTCTATAGAGCTTTAAATATCCGTACAATTTGGGATTTAAAATTTATGCAACTCATCGCACACTGTCTTCAGTTTTTCCAACACTTTGTTGCCTGCAACTTGAAATCATCGGTTACTCATGCTTATTAGTGTTACTGAAGTCTGCTTTCTTCTTCCTCTTCTCCAAACCACTTAAATATCTGCTTCATGTCTCTCTCATCTTCACCACAGCCGATACCACCTGGCTCGTATCATCCTCTTCACCAGAGCCGCTACCACCTGGCTCGTATCATCCTCTTCACCAGACCCGCTACCATCTGGCTCGTATCATCCTCTTCACCAGAGCCGCTACCAACTGGCTCGTCACAAACTCTTCACGAGAGCCGCTACCACCTGGCTCGTGTCATCCTCTTTTACCAGATCCGCTACCATCTGGCTCGTGTCATCCTCTTCACCAGAGCCGCTACCATCTGGCTCGTGTCATCCTCTTCACCAGAGCCGCTACCATCTGGCTTGTATCTTCCTCTTCACCAGAGCCACTACCATCTGGCTTGTATCTTCCTCCTCACCAGTGCCGCTACCATCTGGCTCGTGTCAACCTCTTCACCACAAATTGATTTTTTTATTTCTGAGCCAACAACATCAGGCTGGGAAATGCATCCTCCAAACATCGTGCCTCCATTAAAAAAAAAAGAAAAAAAGTGAGAAACACGCCGGCCCACTGGCATCGGGCCGCGCGGATGGTCTTGCTGTAAAGGGGAGTGTTCAACAGCCCGCCTCCAAGCGGTACTCTCCGGGCAACGTTTCTTCCTCGCAAGTGTAAGGAACGGCGAAAGGGCTGAACTGATTCGCATTTTTCAATTGTAGGAAAAGGAACTTTGTCTTCTGTTGAGCAGACAAGAACCTTTATCAAAATATCCTACCTTCATACTACGATGTATAATTGATGATCGCTCGCAATTATTAGACACTAAAAAACCCTTGTCAAGCTCTGTTAAACATTACAAGCGTTTCATTGTGTTTATGATAATCATTGTGTATTGTGTGCACTTATCAGATTTTGCAAAAATAAAAGTTTTCGTATCTTTTCAACACGTTTCTTCCTTAAGTATTTTTATTTAATTTTCACTGTACGCTGGTAAATATTAAATCCTGTTCCGAAAATTTCGAAAAATATTTCGTCAATGCCTTTGCAATTCTTAAAGTGGAACAAAAGGCTTCGGTAAATTTGAAACACCCCAAACCAGGGAGGGGCCTTTTAACCAATCTTTGGACAACTTAGAGACATAGAAACCTAACCAAATTGATCTCAGGTCCCATTTTATGCGTTGCAGTGTAAAAAACTGAAAACTGTCCGAGTTGCTTTCTAGCCTGTCTGTGGGGGTTTCCTAAAAAAATATATTTTTTGCTGCGTTACGAATAACGTAACTAGACATTTAACATAAAAATGACGGTAACTGTGAAATCAACAAGAAGATAACAAAATTTAATGAAAAGTATTAATTAACAGATACATTTGCTTTTCTACCAAAGCTCTTGCAAAAGAAATACGAGCTTAATAAATAATTCTTCATTAAACTTCCATTTATATATCTTAGAAATTCTGTAATTCTTAGAAAATCTGTAACTTCGTAATGACCAATATTACTAAGGCAAATGAAGGCTTTCGTTTCGATTGCAATGGATATGAAATGCTTACTTGACAACGGCAAAATTTTAACAAGAAAAGTAAATAAAGTGGTAGGCACATTTTTGAAACGTTTATAACCAAATAACAAATTCTGAAAGTCTATTTCTACATTAACTGCATTACCGTGGAATATTAGCTTGCTACTATTTTGACCTTTGTTTAATCTCTGCAAGCTACAAGATTAAGTGTTTAAAGACTTCAAAGCAGGGATTCCCAAACTTTTTCCTACATAAACCCCTTTTAAAAGAATGATTTTCTTCATGGACCCTATTACATTTTTCTCATACAGCATAATCATAATACTAATAATTGCACATAAAACATTTAAAGATAAGAATTTGACTAAGAATATGAACAAAAAAATTAGAAAAAGTGGTTAAATAGGTTTATGTTTTATTATTTTTGTACCATTTTCATTTTTACTTTTACAAATATAAACAAGATTTCAGAAGCACTGATTGTAATTGCACAAACATCGCCAACAGAAAAAATGAAACTGCTTCTGATTGGTTGCATCTGGAGGATCCATGTGCCGTTTAAGGTCCAGTGGATTTCCCCTGTTCTGCCTAGTGTTGTTACACAAACAAAAGCATTCGAGG
>OU015496.1:1842608-1890108 GCA_907164885.2 Dolomedes plantarius
ATATCTATATCTATAAAGGAAGAAGTCCTGACTTATATATATATACATACACGTATCAACGCCCAGCAAAAACTATTGGAGATACAAATATCAAATTTTAGGAGCTTATTACTTTTGTGCTGAAGGCGTCATTTAAGAAGCGATTTTTCAAAATTCGCCCCCCAAGGGGGGGGAGGGGGGCAAAACGTGTTTTTTACATATTCCTTTATATCTCAAAGAAGAAAATTGATATACATAAGATTCTTGCTTTAAAATGTAGGAAACATGAATACCTAAAAACCAATTTCAGGATTTTTAAAAATTCGTCTCCTAAGAGGGAGAGGGGGGGGGGGGGGGGGGGGGGGTAAACGTGTTCTTACGTGTTTTATCTATATATATAAAGGAATCAACACCCAGCAAAAACTATTGGAGTTACAGATATCAAATTTTAGGAGCTTATTACTTTTGTGCTGAAGGCGTCATTTAAGAAGCGATTTTTCAAAATTCGCCCCCCAAGGGGGGGGAGGGGGCAAAACGTGTTTTTTACATATTCCTTTATATCTCAAAGAAGAAAATTGATATCCATAAGATTCTTGCTTTAAAATGTAGGAAACATGAATACCTAAAAAACAATTTCAGGATTTTTAAAAATTCGTCTCCTAAGAGGGAGAGGGGGGGGGGGGGGGGGTAAACGTGTTCTTACGTGTTTTATCTATATATATAAAGGAATCAACACCCAGCAAAAACTATTGGAGTTACAGATATCAAATTTTAGGAGCTTATTACTTTTGTGCTGAAGGTGTCATTTAAGAAGCGATTTTTCAAAATTCACCCCCCAAGGGGGGGAGGGGGGCAAAACGTGGTTTTTACATATTCCTTTATATTTCAAAGAAGAAAATTGATATCCATAAGATTCTTGCTTTAAAATGTAGGAAACATGAATACCTAAAAAACAATTTCAGGATTTTTTAAAATTCGTCTCCCAAGGGGGAGAGGGGGGGGGCTAAACGTGTTCTTACGTGTTTTATCTATATATAAAAAGGAATCAACACCCAGCAAAAACTGTTGGAGTTACAAATATCAAATTTTAAGAGCTTATTACTTTTGTGCTGAAGGCGTCATTTAAGAAGCGATTTTTCAAAAATCGTCCCCCAAGGGGGGGGAGGGGGGCAAAACGTGTCTTTTACATATTCTTTCGTATCTCAAAGAAGGAAATTGATGTCCATAAGATTCTTACTTTAAAATGTAAGGAACACGAATACCTTAAATCCAATTTCAGGATTTTTTAAAATTTGGCCCCAGGGGACGGGGAGGGGGGCTTAACGTGTTTTTCACGTATTCCTTCATATTTCAAAGAAAGAAACAGATATCCATAAGATTCTTGCTTTAAAATGTAAGGAACACGAATACATTAAAACCAATTTCAGGATTTTCAAAATTCGGCCCCACGGGGGGGGGGGGAGGGGGGAACGTATTTTTTACATATTACCTCATATCTCAAAGAAAGAAACAGATATCCATAAGATTCTTGCTTTAAAATGTAAGGAATATGAATACCTAAAAACCAATTTAAGGATTTTTCAAAATTCGGCCCCCAAGGGGGTTAGGGGGGGCTAAACGTGTTTTTTACATATTCCGTCATATCTCAAAGAAGGAAACAGATATCCATAAGATTCTTGATTTAAAATGTAAGAAACACGATTAAATGTAACAAACACGATCAATGTCACGATTTTTCGACATTCGCTTTAGATTTTGAAAAAATTGCTAGAAACAATCCAATAATTTATATATCACCATTTTGAACACCAAATTGGTGGTAGGAGAAAAGAGAGAGATCAACCGTAATTAAATGAAGTGTGCAAAGGTGTGTGTGTGTGTGAATTGTATATATTTCGGTTGTTAGTACGTATACATCTAGAGCTCAGGTTAACTCCATTCATTTTTATTATCCTGGGCAACGTCAGGTAATTCTTTGTTTATGAAACCGGCGATTTTCACAAGGGTTTACGGGGAAGCCTTCAAACTCCTCGAAGGGCCGGGATCCAGTGGGTTATCAAAATTGAAAGAAACATTTTAATGCTGACATTAGCATGGGGGGGGGGGGGGTTATTATAATATGCTGATGGGATGATGACCAGTGGAGAGGGGTATAGATTGCCATAAAATACAAATATACATATCATACAAGTAAGCTTTATTAAGGGTTCACCCGTGCAACGCCGGGTATATAAAGCTAGTATATATATATATGCATATTTTACATCAATTGTATACATTAATCGTCGCATTTATTATAAATATATATATTTATTTTTTTTGGCATTAATTGCATACATTGACCGTTGTATTTCATTTGAATGTACTCCGTAGCGAAGTGCGGGTTTTCAGGTAGTTTAATATATTCATAACGAAAAAACAGTTTGACTTTCTTTTAAAACAAAAATAGTGAAAATTGTTTTAATAAATAATAATAACGATACAGTCGAACCCAGTTATAACGAACTTCAAGGGAACAAAGATTTTGTTCGCTATATCCGGTGGTTCGCTATATCCGAACCGTTAAGAAAAATGTTAGAGTTCACAAAATGTATAACTCATTAGTTACTATGTGTGATGCATTAAAAAATAACGATTGAATGTTTTAATAATGATGCATTAAAAAATGATAAAATCTATAAAAAAAAGGATTATTAATGAATTAAATTGACTAAAATCAATTACATTGAACTGACACAATATTAATTAAATTAACTAAAAATGAAGACAAATGGAAATAAATTCATTTTACCTTCAATTGTTGCTCACTGTTTTGATACAGAAATAATCGGTAATCTTCTGCTGACGTGATGCCGATTTCAAAAACATTTTTATGAATTTCTTGGTCCAATACATCAAAGGATTCTGAAACTCTTTCTTCCACTGTTTGCGTAGGCAAAAACTTATTAATGACACGCATCGCTGCTGTAGCATCTGAGAGGGTGGGGATTTCGTCATTCATGTGCTCCTCTTCATCGGCATCAGATGCAGAATCTACGATTTCAGAATCATTCATTTTAATTTCTTCCACAATGTCTTCACCAGTCGGATTTTCACATGTAATGACTTCATCATCACATGTTTCGAACAATTGCATGTCACAATCTGAGAATGGTGAAATTTTGTGCTTTTCTATCCACATCGCGATAGGTAAATCTTCATCATCTTCTTCATCAACATCCGTTGTATTTGCAACATTCTTAAAAAGTTAAAAAATAAAATAAAAATCAGTAGTCGACTGAAAAAATAGATTCGTTGTAGCCGATTCTTAAGATTTCGGAGGTTCGCTAGGAGTCTTCTTCATCAACATCCGTTGTATTTGCAACATTCTTAAAAAGTTAAAAAATAAAATAAAAATCAGTAGTCGACTGAAAAAATAGATTCGTTGTAGCCGATTCTTAAGATTTCGGAGGTTCGCTATAAAGGATAAATTTGCATTAAATACAATAAGAAAATGGCTGGACCAAAATTTTCGTTCATTATATTCGTGAGTTCGTTATATACCGGGTTCGCTATAATGGAGTTCGACTAAAGTTACAATGAACTTTATTTACAACATAACAAGGTGAAGATCAGACCAACAGATAATCTTATCAGTTTCTGAATTAAATTTAATAGAAAAAAAATGGGCAGTTTATCTCAACTTCTAAATCTATGTATAGTATATTGTCTTTAAAAAAACAAAATTTAGTATGATAACGCTACAACAATAAACGTTTTCAGGTAAACGGTAAACGTACATGATGAATGGGTTATTACACAAATAGTAAAAATTTATACTCTTCTCGCTATCTTCAAATAAACGGAGGGATGCCCCAACAGAAATTTGGCCTTGACCGCAAACTAAATCCAACACTAATCCCAACACTTATGTCAAACGGAACCTGGCCATGAAGCGTCTTTTGAACACGTAAGAGTAGAAGTTCAACCCTAATATAATTTCAATTTCCTTACTTTCTCCTGAAGTCGTACAGATTACTTTCTAGGAAGTTTATCGATATTAACACTGGTGTCAGAGAAGCGTGGCTCAGAGACCAATTAGGGTAGGTGGGGGCAAAGGTATGCAGTTTTGAGTTTTGGGTTTCTTATGGGTCTCCGTTAGATCCTATCGCCCCAAAAGGTCACTTGTATTGTAGTTGGGTATCCCCTCTACCTTCTATAAAATAATGATTTTTTTCCCGAAATATTTAGTCACCGAATTTTTAATTTTACCAAAACACCTGTTTGCGAACCTTTGCCCCAATCGGTGGGGCAAAGGTTCGCACTGCAAACCTTTACCCCACTCGTTGGTTTCTTACTGGATAGGCATCGAAAATCACAAAAAGAGTTGTCTAAATAATTTTATTTCACATTTTGTAATCTTTTTAAAGGTGTTACATGTATGGAAAATCACAAATTGAACAGGTTAATCTCAATAAATTTTTTCTTAAACTAAATAACTTCAAAATGAAATATCAACTATTAACACAGAAAGATGAATCTAACAAAGAAATTCACAAAATGAAAAGGGGTTAATCTCAATAATTTTTTCTTAAACTAATGAACTTCCAATTAAAATATCAACTATTAACACTATCGTTATATCATATCTTGGGCTTTACTCATTCTTTTAAAACCCGTAAAAATTAAGCAAATTAAGGGGATGGGGGACATTACAAAGCAATTTTTGAAATTTTTACCTCAGAGATATGAAATTGGGCAAAAATATTCATTAAAGTAAAACTATTTCAAACACCTTATAAAGTTTTATAAATATTTAAAATTTTATTTTTTATATTTAAAAAATTGAAATTTTTATTATGTTTTTTAAAATGCTCCTTGCGATCCAATTTTTAACCTTATCCTTAATTTTGCATTTAGACTGCTTATACATTTTGATCAGGGTTATGTTTTGATTTGTGCTTTCGTTGAATAATTAATTTTTAGGAAATATTTTTATGCTTGTACTCTGAATTCTCGTGAAATTTTTGTACTTTTCCACGCTTAAGTTAAACTGTGATAACCTGAATGATGTCGAAACCTGAAATGGATACATAACTTTATTTTAATGTATAAGAGGAGTCTTTGTAATAAAGTTTATAAAATTTCGTCAAAAATTGTGACGCAAGGAGCATTTCAAAGACTTGCAAATCTGGAAATTACTCATTTAGAGCTTTTTTCCCTAACCAGACCTTCGAAGCTTATAATGTCTTGTAACAACATTTAATTCTTTTATCTTATAAAATAGGTATTTGTTCAGAGCTATTTTATTTTTGTGTTGTACTAATTTATTTTATTTTTAATTTATGGATTTTCAAGCATTTTACAAGAAAATTTCTAATTAAAAACAGGCAGTTTTTATCAAAAACCATAATTTTTTTTAAATTACAAAAATGTGAATTCCCATTAATAATAAAGACGTTGTTAATAAGGATTCCTAATGAAAAGAGGACATGAAACAAATGTTAATAGTTAGAGGGGCAAAGGTTTGCAGATGGGGCAAAGGTTTGCACTGCAAACCTTTACCCCATGACTCCCGCAAACCTTTACCCCATTTCGTGCTGGTTCTGTTTCTGCAGAATGGACGCCACTGTATTTGAGTTAACCCAAAACTTAAGGTAGGATTTGAAAGGTTATTTACCACCCTAACATGCGAAAATAAGCCCAAAACAGTTCGTGAGTTTGAGTGATGCTCAAAATTGCTCAAAAGTTGCAAAAAATTACATTAAAAGAGACGAAAATAAACTTACCTCATTTTCTCTGCAAAAGGGGGTCTTAACTCCAACATTTTTTACGAGGAAACTGACTGGAAGTAGAGGAATGCATTGTCTACCCTATTCTTCCTAAAACTCTTCCCGGTCATTTTAAAATGTATGTGCGAACCTTTGCCCCATGCGAACCTTTGCCCCTACCTACCCTACTTATGATCAGTGGCCCACCCAGGACTTTTTCTAGGGGGGGGGGGGGGAAGATGAATGGATAGAAATATTTATAATGCAAAATCAATATTCGTAATGCAATTTCTATTACTTTGCTGCCCCCCCTTTGTGCGCCACTGCTTTATGGGCTGTCGTGAACGTTTCTCCCTTCCACCGGAGTATGGACAGCGAATATCGCCCGAACAGGGCATTGGCGGTGCTCGGGGGATTAATATTGGTATATGTATTTTAAAATGAAATTTAGAGGTCGAAGCCAATGAATTTATCTTATTTTCTGCAGTGAAGACAAATACCTCCGTGCGGGCCGCTCATTTCAGCAGCTCCAGTCCAGAGATTTGGGGGGCGGGGGGGGGGAGCAACGTCGGCTCTTAATTTATATATATATATATATATATATATATATATATATATATATATATATATATATATATATATATATACAGTGATTTCCGCTTATAAGAATCACGTTTGTTATTACTGTTTTTGATTCTTATAAGCGGTTGATTCTTATAGCCGAAATTTAGGTTTTTGGACAGGCACACACACACCTATATATACATATATTAGATAATTTACCATAAAATACTCTTCAATTTACGTTAATTATATTTTATTAAAATTATTTTTTTTAATTTTATAAATACAACTTAATTTCTAGACGTATAAGTAGATACACATGATTATAGTAAGAGAAGAAAAAAAATCCAATATTTATTACAAGTTACAACATACCTGCTTAACAGTTTTAACATTTCAACTACAGGAAGGGAGCAAGAAAAAGTTTTCTATGGTAGTTTGACGTTTTCAGGAGGCTGTTTATACCTCCTTCAATACTAATAGTCTCAGACCAAGATTCACCCTCTAGCTTACGTTTCGCGGTTTGATAACGCGCTGAATCTACTAATGTCACGTTTGCCTAAGTGATAGTGGACACTTCGCCGAAGGTTTATGTGTTTTAGGGTCCAGGAAGCCGCAACCAGGATGTGGGAAGTGGGAAAAAAGAGTCCCTATTTTTGTTTGTCAGTGGAGAAAAATGAAATCGGACCCGGAAGGGTAAAGATGTCCCCGGGTCAAGCTAATAGGACAGTGTTGTGCTAAAGCGTTTAAGGGGAAACTATTATGTTATGTCTAATAAAGAAAGGGATGAATTTTAAGACTATATTCCAACCCATCTTATCAATTTTTCTTTAAAAAAAAAGAAAGAATTTCGTGCCTTTTGAGGGTTTAAGTGGCTTTTTTGGAAAATTGAAAGGAAAGCGAAGAGTGTAAACTGATTCTTAAAACCGGTGGATTGATTCTTTAAAGCGAAAATTTTAACATGGAAATAATACATTTGTTTTCGTTTTCGCGATATTGATTCTTATAAACGGTTGATTCTTATAACCACTGATCACTATAAGCGGTGGTTACTGTATATATATATATATATATATATGTGTGTGTGTGTGTATGTATGTATGTATGTATACATATATATATATATATATATATGTATATGTATGTATATACAGTTGGCTCTCTGTTTAACGACGCTCTACTTAACGACTATCTCTATTTAAAGACGATATTTCCCGGTCCTAGCTTCTCCGACGTTATGGGAAATGTTATTTTTTAACAAATTCTGTTTAAGGACGATCTCTACTTAAGGACGATTTTTCGCGGTCCCTTGAAAGTCGTTAAACAGAGAGCCAACTGTATATATATATAGATAGATAGATAGATAGATAGATAGATAGAGAAATAAACATCGTCTCATCTTAAATTTAAACTCATTTAGTATTAGGTCTACGATTATATAATTTTAGGCTATGAACAAAAAAAATATATACCAGGCTTTTTATTGGGGACGGGCAATTGCCCCTAGTGCCCCCCCCTCTCCTGGAGCCGCTATTGCCCTAAGCACGTGCCTATATTGTCTAGAGAAGGGGTACTCAAACTGCTGCCCGAAACACTCACAGCCATTATCAGGTTATAAACATAATTTTGGGGCGTGTGGCGTGAAAAATGCAAAACTGTACAAAAATGTGCCATACGTGGTGGTTTCTTTGTGAATCATCCTATTCCGAAATGAAACGTAACACACAGAAATCGGCTTGCCTGTTCTTACCTGGATGTGCAAGTATCAACTATATACGTATATAGGTGATTTGTTTAAAATAGTCAAAAGTTTGCCTCTACATTAAAAATCACGCTCATTTTTTAAAAATAAACGCTTGAATACATTTAGGTTTTGAGTTTTATTATATTACGAAGTATAGTGTACTATGTGAGGTATAGTGTACATTATTATAATATTATGAGGTATGTTGCGACCCGCGTAACGTAACAAACATACGCATGTGGTTAACGTAACAAACATACGCATGTGGCCGCGAGAAATAGGGCTCAAGTACGGCTGGTCTAGAGGTAAACGCAGCCCTGCTATCAACCAGGGATCACCGTTTATTCGATTGGCTGGGGCAACCGGGACAATGCCCCGGGGCCAACGAGATAAGGAGGTTCCCGGGCACCAGAAAAAGTTTCATTATTTACTCAGGGGCCCAAATTAGCGCCCTTGCCCCGGGGCCCCTAAATGCTTAGTTACGCCCCTGTAACGTCTGGGCGCAATTCGTCGAAGGAGGAAATTCAAAGATTTCACCATTTATTTCATTTTGTTCTTTTTTTTATTTCCGATGTTCGAAAATCGCGCGTGGTCAGCGTTTCGAAGCCCTCTCTCCTCCGATCGACTAACAACGAGTGGTTCGATGCTGCACAAATAAGCAAAACCGTCTGCGAATGTTTACAGGAATGAGAAAACATCTGCCAATAACGTCTTGGTGGTGTATTAGGCCCTTTTCAGGCGAGGCACATAGTTGATCAAACTGATTTCCAGGCGGCTGTCAAGGAGTGTAGCCACCATGCAAATGTATGGAGATCGCCAAAACCTTTTCACACGGAGTGAATTCAGTGCCCACACATTTTGACATCTGGCACTTGTGCTGATAATGATCTCATCCTGATGAGTAGACTCAACACAAAAGACATTACTGAAGGTACGCTCTTCACACCAGCCGCCTAGCTGCATGAGCTCAGTTCAGTATGGAAAGCGTTTCAATTGCAAGTGTGAATGTGGAAAAATTCATCGAAGAAATTCGTATTAGTTCCGCGGTATGGGACATGAGGTGTGATGAATATAGCGATAAAATTAAAAGGGGTGAAGCTTGGAGGGAATTGGCACGCAAATTTTATTCCGACTTCAAAAAAATTTATTTTTGAATTTGTGGCTTAAAAAATAGAGCAGATTCTGCAAATTACAAATATATATATAATTTATGTAATTTTTGACACTCTAACAACAATTATTAGCAACTTAAAAATGTAAACATACATTTAAATCCCATATAATGGGAAAGTATTTTTTTGAGTTTTTCTCAAAATGTGATTTTTTCATGTAATGGTACACTTTCTGCAAAATCTGTTGCAAGTACATCTCTGTAATTTTAAACGTCAATAGAATAAGTGCTCTTGTATCAATATAACCTATATTTTTATTTTTAAACCTTAAGATATTTTTGTAAATGGTGAAAATGTATGACAAAAATATGCAGATTTCTGATAAGTGAAATTTATAATTTTTTAAAAAATTTAAAATAGTGTAACAAAGATTTAAATGGGTTAACTATATAACATAAACTGTGTTTGATCATCACACAATATTTCAAGGTAAGATTTTCAATAAATTTTTGAAAAAGTGTTACAAAGTGAATACCTCAAAAATTTCAGGGGGAAAAGTATGTTTGTTTATATTGGTATTTTAAATTTACCTTTCAATACAAAAAGAATTTTTTTATCTTAAAATATTCATAAAGGTCTTACTAAATTAACATAAAAAAATCATAATGATGCATGCATATTTGTATAAGATATGGGCTTTAAAAGAATAGCCCAAATTTTCAACTTCTTAGTTGTCGCAGACGTCCCAGTCCCCTTGCAAATATCGATATAAATAAATACAGATGCCTGCTCAATAAAGTAGTCGGTACCATTCAAATTTAAAAGTTCATTTGTTATTTTGTTAATGGTGGTTAAAAACTCCAAAATTAAATGAAAATTTTTAACTTTTTTAGAATTTTTTTAAAAATTTATTTAGAAGCCGCATTATCATTAAAAAAAATGAACAGAAATATTTATTTGGTCATTTCAACGAAATATATTCTTTATCATTGGTTGTTTATTTGATGTTTCTATGGTGACATACGTCACTCTCTTTACATTACTTATCAAACAGCATTACATCGATTAGTACAGGTTATGACTGTTACACATAAAAATATATGTGGGAGCACCAAATTGCGCCAATTTACCCATTATTTAATTAAATTTATCTAGATTCGCAAATGTGAACATCGCCTTATGCCTACAATTTGAATAGTTTTCATATGAGAGAGGTTTCTGCATTAACCCTTTCAGGTGTGCAATTAAATTATTATAAATTTTGTTTAAAAAGTAAAAATGAGGTATAGTGGTCCTACAAATAAAAGAAATGCGATTTAAAAAATTAGCAGAGCAAATATAAAAATAATACATTTTGTTTTTTTGTAAGTAAAAACCTGACTGCCATGTTATGATGCTTTCTTAAATCTATATTCCCCTACATCATTATAAATCAAAGACCAATATTGTGTTATAAAATTGGTGTAAAAGAAAGGTATTGGTAGAAGAAAGGTATACTATTTAAGTTAAAGTTTTTGAAATTTAAAAATGTAAGGAGGGAAATCACCTTAAAACCTTAAAAAAACTCAATTTTTTATTATGATTTAATTATAAAGAATGGAATAAAAGGAATCTTATGAAAAAAATGAAGTCGATATTAGGGTAGGTGGGGGCAAAGGTTTGCAGTTTTGAGTTTTGGGTTTCTTACGGGCCTCCGTTGGATCCTATCGCCCCAAAAGGTCACTTGTATTGTAGTTGGGTATCCCCTCTACCTTCTATAAAATAATGAATTTTTTCCCGAAATATTTAGTCACCGAATTTTTAATTTTACCAGAACACCTGTTTGCGAACCTTTGCCCCAATCGGTGGGGCAAAGGTTCGCACTGCAAACCTTTACCCCACTCGTTGGTTTCTTACTGGATAGGCATCGAAAATCACAAAAAGAGTTGTCTAAATAATTTTATTTCACATTTTGTAATCTTTTTAAAGGTGTTGCATATATGGAAAATCACAAATTGAACAGGTTAATCTCAATAAATTTTTTCTTAAACTAAATAACTTCAAAATGAAATATCAACTATTAACACAGAAAGTTGAATCTAACAATGAAATTCACAAAATGAAAAGGGGTTAATCTCAATAATTTTTTCTTAAACTAAAGAACTTCCAATTAAAATATCAACTATTAACACTATCGTTATATCATATCTTGGGCTTTACGCATTCTTTTAAAACCCGTAAAAATTAAGCAAATTAAGGGGATGGGGGACATTACAAAGCAATTTTTGAAATTTTTACCTAAGAGATATGAAATTGGACATAAATATTCATTAAAGTAAAACTATTTCAAACACCTTATAAAATTTTATAAATATTTAAAATTTTATTTTTTATATTTAAAAAATTGAAATTTTTATTATGTTTTTTAAAATGCTCCTTGCGATCCAATTTTTAACCTTATCCTTAATTTTGCATTTAGACTGCTTATACATTTTGATCAGGGTTATGTTTTGATTTGTGCTTTCGTTGAATAATTAATTTTTAGGAAATATTTTTATGCTTGTACTCTGAATTCTCGTAAAATTATTGTACTTTTCCACGCTTAAGTTAAACTTTGATAATCTGAATGATGTCGAAACCTGAAATGGATACATAACTTTAATTTAATGTATAAGAGGAGTCTTTGTAATAAATTTTATAAAATTTCGTCAAAAATTATGACGCAAGGAGCATTTCAAAGACTTGCAAATCTGGAAATTACTCATTTAGAGCTTTTTTCCCTAACCAGACCTTCGAAGCTTATAATGTCTTGTAACAACATTTAATTCTTTTATGTTGTAAAATAGGTCTTTGTTCAGAGGTATTTTATTTTTGTGTTGTACTAATTTATTTTATTTTTAATTTATGGATTTTCAAGCATTTTACAAAAAAAATTTCTGATTAAAAACAGGCAGTTTTTATCAAAAACCATAATTTTTTTTCAAATTACAAAAATGTGAATTCTCATTAATAATAAAAGACGTTGTTAATAAGGATTCCTAATGAAAAGAGGACATGAAACAAATGTTAATAGTGTAGCGTACTGGAAATAGAGGTTATTTTTCCCGAAACCCCACAAGCTCTTGGAAAACACAGCTGCGTGTTTTCAAGGAATGTGTTGTTCGGTTCCACCAGTTTCGGAACCCGTGGGGGAATTAAAGACCGTTTCCCTCACAAACAAGCCACTAAAGCTGTCAACTTAACTTTTCGGAATGTAATAAAGTTCGGCTTCTCCAGAAGAACTGTCAGCCGATAATCTGGCGGCTCCTCCAATCTTTCTGAAAAATCCAGACATTGAGAAGAGACGCTTCATAGATTCCGCACGGTGTAGACGTGTTTTTCCTAGGCTCCTGTGTATTTGGGCTGAGAATGGGCCTGGAGCGTGTGTTTGTGAATCGGCACGTAAAAATGAAGTGATTACATCGGAAGTGTTTAATGTTTAATTCTTTTTGTAAATAAATCTTTTTGTTATGTTTTGTTTTAAAAATTTGGCTTTCGTTTTAATTAGAACTCTGTCTTTTTTTGGTGCGGATCAATAGTAGTAAAAATTTTAAAAATGCCTCAGAGAGTAACAAGCCTTGTCGTGATGCCACAGCCGCTTTTGGTGATCAGCGGTCGGATCCGTACCCGGTTCTGAAAGCAGAGTTCAGTATGCCAAATTGCTGGTCATTGTCTCGGACCCATAGAAGTATAGATTTTATTACGCCACCGTAGCGAGGAGTGTTCAGAGGAAAACCTCCCCTTTGTCGAGGGAGTGATGTTTGAAGAATAGCAGTACTTCGCGAAAGAAGAGGTCATCGACCCAGGAACGGAAGGAGTTTCCCTCGATGCTCCGGTGTTTTTCATGGTGCGTCCAAGAAGAGGGTGTGTTTTCAAGAGGGATCTGGCCCGTGTTTCCCCGCCGCAATGAAAATTGGGTGTTTCGCGTCTGATGGAGAGTTTCGTTTTCTGCGTATTGTGTGTGGTGTGCCATCCGTGTTGTGGAGAGTGTCTGCGAGTTACCGATGACGTTTCTGCGATGGCCTGAAAAAAGGGGTGAGTACTGTTTTTAGATACTCAAAGTTGCATTGTTTTGTTTTTTTTTGGATAGGTATTTTTCGGAAATAATTTTAAGTTTTAAGTTGTGATGAATTGCTGGAAAAATACTTCAGTGCAATTGTTTTGTGGGGACAAAAGTAGTGTATTTTGCAACCGTAGTGTTTATATGTAACGTGTGAATGGCTAAGCTAGCCATGAAGTGGTTGCAATTCTTGTGGAGGGTAAGAACTACCCTGGTTGTATTGCCTAAAAGGTTTTTAAAAAAAAATTGATACAAGTGGTATTTTTTTCTCAATAATTTTTTTAAACAGTTATTATTTGAGTTTTTGTTTTTTGTTTGGGTAAGCTACCTGTCGCAAACTGTTAAAAAAATAAATACAGTGGTATTTTTTTTTGTTTCTCTCGATAATTTTTTAAAGCATGTATTGAGAGTTTTTGAACGTTAACTAACGTTGTTAATTAGAAGCTTCTAATTGTTTTCAAAGGTTAACTAAGCTAGTGCCTTTGTGGTTTGGATATACAAGCTGTATATTCCGGTAAATGCTTGTAGCGGTATAAGTGTTGATTAATGTTTGCTACTTGGTTATTAATTGAGTTGTTTTATATAAAGGTTGACTAAACTAGTGCCTTTGTGGAAAATATACAAGCTGTATATCTCAATTATAGTAGCGGAATAAACGTTTATTCAACGACTTGCTATGTAGAAGTATTGTTTTTGGTGTGTTATCGAATGTTAAAAAGGTAAATCTAATGTTTTGGTGTTGAAAAAGTTATTATTGCAATTTGGAAAAGTTAAGCTGAAGTGTTATATATGATTTTTTCTTTGGTATTTTATTTGTTTATGTGTATGATCCCATTGTAAAATACATGGTTTCACGAAGTAAATTTAATTGAAGGTGTTTTAGTTATTTTGAGTTTTTTTTTTAAATTGCCTGACTTGTGCTTATAAATTTGTGATTAATTTTGTGTGTAAAAATGGCTTATCTTAGTAAAGGTAGAAAGGCAGATTTGAAAATTTTGGCGATGAGGTTGGGTCAACAGCCCGCCCCAGATGCATTAATAATCCATCTAAAAAATTTAATATAGAGTAGTCCAAATTACGAGGAGAAATTAGTTAGGGGTCTTCTTGAAACCATTATGCAAGACAGATTACAACAGGAAAAAGCGGCTAGGGAAAGGGAGGAGACAGAAAGAGATAGGATTTTTGCTATAGAAGAGGCGGAAAGAGATAGGATTTTTGCTATGGAGAAAGCTAAAATAGATAGGATTTTTGAATTAGAAAAATCGCGAATTATATCTCAAGCCCGTTTGGTGACCCCAGAATATCCCCATAATTCGGTAAAGGAAACAGGGAATTTTGATTCTGAGCAAATAGAAGAGGAGAAGAAGACTCAAGTAGACTCTGCGGATATGCCGCAAGCGAAAAGGCTGTCCGGGGGAAAAATAGGTTCTCAGTCCGAGAAGAAAGAGGTAGATTTTTGCTGTGAAAACAGTCGGAGGGCGGACCCTGCTCCGCGAATTTGGGTGAAGGCGAAAGGGGAAAGTCTAGTTGAGTTGGGAAAAATTACGACAGAGGAAAATGAGGGGGTAACCGTTCTGTGTTTTGAAAACATTCGGGGGGCGTCTGAGAAAGGCCGGCAGAGTTGTGGGGAAAGGAAGGAAAGTTTACTGTTGGGGCAGGAGGTCGATGAACCCGATGAACCCGACTCGCGTTTGAATGATGAGAACGAAGACATTGGGGGAGAGTTAGGAAATTTCGGAATTGAAAAAAGGGTAATGGATATGAGAGGAGGTGAAGAGCATGAAGGTAAAAGGATGTTAAGTTTGGAAAGGAATGTGAGAGAGGAGATAGCGATTGAGATAGAGATGGCGAATTCTGTGGTCGGTTCAGAAGCTGGAATTTCGGTTAAGAGATCAAGGTTACCTGCAAGGGCCAAATTGTCCTATTCTGAGAGTTCCGGTTTTTCTTTCGGGTTAGGAAGTAAACATCTTGCGTCGGGAGAGGTGATAAGAAAGAGTAAAGGGTTGATTTCGGAGGTAGATCGGTCGGGAGAGGTGATGAGAAAGAGTAAAGGGTTGATTTCGGAGGTAGATCGGTCGGGAGAGAGCTTGATTGACTTATATTTCGTTTCGGGTGGTAAGCCTATGCATCTACCTGTGGTTCACATGGGTATCACGTTTTTGTATTTTATAATTATTAGTAAGTGGATAGCCCATGTTGAAAATCCAGATTAAATACACAGGAGGTTGATTTACCTTGTATTGCTTGTTTGTGTTATTAAATTGATTTTTTTTTGTCATGCAATAGAAAGGTATATGATTGATGTATTTTGGTATGTGTATTTAAGTGTTTATTAGTATTATTTTTGTTTCTTATCAGTGAATGAATATTGATTTATTGAATTTAAGGGTTTTTATTGAAAATGTCATCCCGTACAAAATAAATGCACTGAACGCGAATTTAATAGATAAATAAATTTTCAAAATTTTGGTTATGTGCTTTGTTAAATTTTGGTTGCAACTTGAGTGTTAAAGGTGGTGCTGACTATGTGTTTTTGTTTCAACTCCTCTGTATGCCGGTGCACAAACTGTGCTATTTGCCGGTGCACAAACTGTGCTATTGGTGGTGTAGGTTTGATCGACGGACAAACTTTTTCCTCTGCGAAGAAAAAGTTTCCTGGAGCGTGGAGGAGCTGTAGCGTACTGTAAATAGAGGTTATTTTTCCCGAAACCCCACAAGCTCTTGGAAAACACAGCTGCGTGTTTTCAAGGAATGTGTTGTTCGGTTCCACCAGTTTCGGAACCCGTGGGGGAATTAAAGACCGTTTCCCTCACAAACAAGCCACTAAATCTGTCAACTTAAATTTTCGGAATGTAATAAAGTTCGGCTTCTCCAGAAGAACTGTCAGCCGATAATCTGGCGGCTCCTCCACCCTTTCTGAAAAATCCAGACATTGAGAAGAGACGCTTCATAGATTCCGCACGGTGTAGACGTGTTTTTCCTAGGCTCCTGTGTATTTGGGCTGAGAATGGGCCTGGAGCGTGTGTTTGTGAATCGGCACGTAAAAATGAAGTGATTACATCGGAAGTGTTTCATGTTTAATTCTTTTTGTAAATAAATCTTTTTGTTATGTTTTGTTTTAAAAATTTGGCTTTCGTTTTAATTAGAACTCTGTCTTTTTTTTGGTACGGATCAATAGTAGTAAAAATTTTAAAAATGCCTCAGAGAGTAATAAGCCTTGTCGTGATGCCACAATAGTTAGAGGGGCAAAGGTTTGCAGATGGGGCAAAGGTTTGCACTGCGAACCTTTACCCCATGACTCCCGCAAACCTTTACCCCATTTCGTGCTGGTTCTGTTTCTGCAGAATGGACGCCACTGTATTTGAGTTAACCCAAAACTTAAGGTAGGATTTGAAAGGTTATTTACCACCCTAACATGCGAAAATAAGCCCAAAACAGTTCGTGAGTTTGAGTGATGCTCAAAATTACTCAAAAGTTGCAAAAAATTACATTAAAAGAGACGAAAATAAACTTACCTCATTTTCTCTGCAAAAGGGGGTCTTAACTCCAACATTTTTTACGAGGCAACTGACTGGAAGTAGAGGAACGCATTGCCTACCCTATTCTTCCTAAAACTCTTCCCGGTCATTTTAAAATGTATGTCCGAACCTTTGCCCCATGCGAACCTTTGCCCCCACCTACCCTATTTGTTTCAATGTAATCGCGTAGTTATCGAGGCTGTGCGAATTTATACTACGAGTTTGAGATGATCAAAAAATAAAACAGAAATGAAAACGAGGAATAGCTTTCAGACTTGTCGGAAAACAGTTTCGGAAAAGAAAAAAATAAAGAACCGGACATGTTCGGAGATTCGTATTCCGCTGTTCGGAGGAGCGGCGAACTTCCTTGTTTATAAAAAACTCTGTGCCTGATCCGAAATTCTCTCCTATGTTCGAACTCATTCGAATCTAAACTGGGTCACCGCCACCGAAAGAGTAACAAGCAGTGGGAATTTTCAAGGTCAGAGCGAACTGCCTCCTCCGAGCGGCGAACTGAATGCAGTTTGCTTCCCCCCCCCCCGCACAGAAATTCCTCTCGACGAGAGTTTCGGAACATCCGATCTTTTGCGGTTTTTAACTTTTAGAGTGGTTCACGCGAATACTTCAAAAAAAGGGAGTGGTTCCGCGGTTAGTCAACTGACATCGCATCGGAGGATTTTTTCGCCAGTGTTGATCGCCGCTCTGGTTGGCGAAGTAAAAAGTATTGAGTATAGACGTTTCTTGCTTTCCTCCGTGTGTGCTAAGCCTTGCGCTAGTACACCCGCTTTCTTATTGCTTTTTCTTCGGTCCCTACTTCTGCGTCTGTGGCCTTTCGGGGAGATTTTCTCTTGCGGATGTGCGACGGGCCTGATTTAGAGGCAGCCTCCGATATCACGTGTTTCACTCGTGGAATTATGGAAGATAAACTTATGGACACGGACACGACCTCGGCTGACGATACACTGGCTATGAACACGGACAATGGAACCAATCAACCTATCCTTATTGAACTATCGGAAGACAATGAAAGAATCTTATCAAACCTACAAAATGGACTGATCCCGGAAAATCTTCACGCTACTCTTGAAAAGGCATTCCCTCTGGCATATGAAAGATATCGTCTAGGTAAGCATAGTCTTGACCAATCTAACCACACTAAAATTTCCATTTCAAATTCTAACAATAACAAAAAACGTAAACCCAATACCCAGGAGAATAATGACGGTTTTAAGACACCGGCCAGAAGATTAACTGCCAAAGCTACTATCCCCATTATCCCTACCAATACTGTAACTGTAAATAAATTTAATGCCCTAAAAAACCATATTGATGAAAACCCTATCCAAACTCAAGCCCCTAAGGAAAACCAAATCAAGATTAAGCATATTACAATTGCTAAAACTGATAATTATAGAGAAAGTTTGAACTTATTAGCGGGTAAAGATGAAAGGCACTTCCACGCACGAATGAGCGGAGAATTTATTAAAATTGAACCTAAATCAAAAGATGACCATAGGAATATTACAAAATTTCTTAAAGATAATAATATACAAGGCTTCATTCTACCTTTAGGATCAGTAAAATTAATTAAAGTGGTCATCAGAGGACTCCCCATTGATATTGAACCGGACGAAATTCAAAAAGAACTCGAACGTTTAGAATACCCAGTCCACAAAGTTAACCGCCTCATGAGAGGTAAGAAAAACGAAGAAAAAAACCCCTACCACTCCATCAAATTCAACTCACCCCTGCAGAAAATTCTAAAAACATCTACGATCTACAAGCCCTCTTTCACATCAAAATCACCATTCAAAAATACAACTCCCCCTTCAAAACCCTTCAGTGCTTCAGATGTCAGTATTATCACCACCATCAAGAAAATTGCACCATGAATCCCCGTTGTGTTAAATGTGCTAGAGACCACAAAACTATTGATTGTAATAAAGGAAAAGGAAAATTAGAAAACCCCAAATGCTGCAACTGTAATGGAGACCACGTGGCCAGTTTCAGAGGTTGTCCTGCATTTCCCCACAATAAAGCCGAAGCTAAAAGAAAAATTAAAGAAGTAACCCCCGGTTTCTCCTATGCCAACGCGGCCGGCTCCAACATCACTAGAAATATCCCACAAACCAATCCTACCACTCCTACCCAAAATTTAATAACTACTAAAACTGCCGAAACCACCCAAATTATTGATTATCCTAACTTTACTGATGGTTTAAACGTCTTAAAACAAATGAAACAAATTAACGACCTCCTTGAGGAAATTAAAGCTGCTTTAGGTACCTCCAATTTAACCCACTTAATAGATAGACTTACCACTACAAGAGATAGAATTAATAAAGGCCAGACTGAAGATGACAAAATTTTTGGCTTCTTCACTGGCATGCTTAATCGTCCGGAAATTTCAAGTTAATGGCTACGCCCTCTCCTTCCTTTGTTGTTCTTGCGTGGAATGCCAACGGTTTACTTTCCAGGATCCGGGAGTTTAAAGAATTTGTAAATGAGCATACCCCCGATATCATTCTCATACAAGAAACTCATCTCAGACCAGAGGATAAACTTAACATCCCTCAGTACACCACTTATAGAACTGATTATAATTCCTATACACAAGCCAAGAGAGGCACTGCTATTATTATCAAAAATACTTTACCCCATCATGAACTTATCATTTCCCCTCTCAAAATTATTAACGCTACTGCTGTTAATGTTAAACTTAATAACCTCCCATCCTATACTATTGTTTCTACTTATATTCCACCTGTTCAAAATCCTAACGACGTCCTTGACGATTTAAAAATTCTTGATAACCTAAACATTAACACTATCCTTTTTGGCGACCTTAATGCTCATCACACTCTGTGGAACTGTAAAACTAATAACACTTACGGAAACACCATTTATAATTTTACTGCGAATTCTGAATTTGACATAATTGCCCCCTCTTCCCCCACTCATGTTTCTAGGTATAGCAGTAGCACTATTGACTTTGCTCTTGTTAAAGGCTTTCCCCATAATATTACTATTGAAACCCTCTGCAATCTCTCCTCGGATCACAACCCAGTTGCACTCACCATTCCTTTAGACACTAATCCTTTAATTATCAATCATTCTAAATTCACCAACTGGGATAACTTCAAAAAATACCTGCATAACTTACCCTACACTCATCCTGAAATTCACACCCATAACGACATCGAAAATCTTGTTCATAGCATAACTAATGACATTAACTCCGCCCTCATTAAAAACACCAAAATTATTCCTCCTTCCAATAAAATTCGTACCGACACCCAACTTAAAATTCTCACTAACGAAAGAAATAGAGCGCGTAAAAATTGGCAAAGGAACAAAACCACACATAATAAAACATTAATGAACAACGCTCAACAAAACTTAAGATATTATATTCATGACAAAGCCAATAAAAGTTGGGAAACTTACATTACTTCACTTGACATAACTGACAATTCCATTTGGAGAGCCGCTAAATGCCTTAAAAATAAACCTAATATCATTCCCCCCCCCCTCATTGATCCTAGTAACAATAACTTCATTTATTCTGACGAAGATAAATCTAATCTTATCGCTCAAACCCTTGCCAACAACTTCATCCTTAATCCCAGCCCCAATACTAGTATAGACAATACTGTTCAAACTAATATAAACCTATTTAATTCTATTAATCACCCCACTGCTGAAATTTACATTCCCCCCTCCAGAGTTAAGGAAATAATTAAAAAACTCCCTAATCGAAAGTCGCCTGGCGAAGACCAAATTACTAATACTATGCTTAAAAACATCCCCCTTAAGTTCATATTCAAAATCACTGCCCTTATCAATGCTATCTTTAAATTGAATCACTTTCCTCAAAGTTGGAAAAATTCCATCATTGTGCCCATAGCTAAACCTGGAAAAAATAAGAACTCTCCTGATAGCTATCGGCCAATTAGCCTCTTAAATACCATCAGTAAACTTACTGAAAAATTCATTGCTTATGAAATCAATAATTATCTATCTAATATATAAAAATGAATGTTTGTATCTCTGTAATTGTATAGAAATCCACAGTTTAGCAGCAACGATCGTGAAATTTTACATACAGGCGTCTTTAAAAACAGCCGAGGGTCTGAAGAACTTCAAAAATCGAAATTAATTATCGTTGATTTTTAATTAATAAAAAACCAACAATTTGTAAGCTGTTACACTTTGTGGAATCACTTCTCTGAATATGGCGTCCACGTTAGGGTTAGCTGGCAAACAGCGAGCGAAAAGATAAAAATAAATAAAATCAAAAAGTTTCAAGTTTTATATTAAACCAGAATAATAAATGAAAATAATAATCTTTCAAGTCAGATTTTATACTCTAAAATAAATCGGATCCAACGGCATATTGACACTCTCACACGCGATGGAAAATTCGAATCAACCACGCTAAGTGTCACGATCTTTTTTAATCGCTACTGCAATCCCCCTAGCTTATGTCTTTGTGCCTATTGACGAGTTAAAAACTAAGCTTCTATCCTGCTAACTTATTTCTCACTTAAAACTCCTCTTACTCCATAAATGTATGTATATTCACCAATCCATAGCAACAATCCAAAAAACTCATTGCGTATATCTTTTACTTTACTCACCACCTTTGTGTATAATCGTGGCGTAGTCGTTAAAACGCTTCATTTGGTACCCCGTAAGACTCGGGTTCGAGTATGGGATCGTGCAAATTTTGCTAAACCTGTATTTTCAGCTTTTTTATGAAGGCTTTTTTATTTCAGCTTTTATTTTATTATTTTTTAATTATTATCTTTATTTTATTTTATTATTTTTTAAATTATTATTTTTATTTTATTTTATTATTTTTTTTAATTATTTTTATTTTATTTTTTTTTTCAGCTTTTTTATGATGAAAGACCGAATATAGCTGAAATCTGAGGAGTTTATTATACATTTATATATTTTTAATTGGTTTTCATATTATTAATGTGTATAACATTTCGTATGCTTTTTTTTTCTATGTTATTTATACTGTGTTTAGTTTTTTAATGGATTTTGGTAGGTTTATTATAAATTTATATATTTTATGTTTTACTTTCCAGGATTTTTTGCTCCAATGATAAAGACTAAATCTTTTCTATGTTATTTATACTGTGTTTAGTTTTAAAATTGATTTTGGTTAACAAACATTCATCAATAATTTATTTCTGGGCATTGTATTGCTAACAATTAGGATAATCAACAATTTTTTAAGGATGCGATTCTCGATTCACAGATATGCAATAGATGGCGCCACTATTTTAAACTTTTAGTATTCTATAAACCAACACCTCCTAAACGTGTTCCTAAACGATCGGTACATTCAAATTAAATACAATGTCAGTGTATGCAATTAATGCCAATCTATATATATAAAACAGTTCCGTAACTGACTCATTCATTCATTCATTCATTCATTCACTGACTGACTGACATACAACGCACAGACCAAACCGCTGGACCTAAAGGGCTGTAATTTTGCATGGCGATTCTTCTAATAGTGTAGGGGTGCACTAAGAAAGATTTTTCAAAAATTCTTCTTAGATTTTTTTAAATTAAATTTTTAAGCTGTTTTTTAAACTTTTTTTACGTTTGCATATAAAATAATACATTGAGGGTTATAAAATTTATATCACGAGAAAGATCATAAAATTTCCTTTAAACGGAAATCTTTTTCGAATCTTTACCTCCATTTCCTGATTTTTGGTGAATTTTTAAAGATTAATTTTTAGAATTTAATTTATTAGATGCTGATCACGTGATTTATTTTTCTGGTACTTTAAATAAATTTATCGTCACGTGCATAACAACTAAATAAACAAAAAATATTTTTTTTCCTTGCTAATGCGGCAGACGATTGGACATTATCCAAAAAAATATTAAAATACAGTAAAAGAAATGTTCTAAAAACTGTACTATATTAACTGTACTATATTCTTTAGTATTCTTTATATTAGATTTAATTTTAATATTTTCTTCAACATTATTTTGTCTATAAAATTATCCTTTACGATTTTCTTATAAATATACATATATATATATATATTTTACATCAATTCTATACATTGATCGTCGTATTTATCATATAATATATATTTATATTTGGCATGAATTGCATACATTGACCGTTGTATTTAATTTGAATGTACTCCGTAGCGAAGTACGGGTTTTCAGCTAGTATATATATATATATATATATATATATATATATATATATATATATATATATATATATATATATATATATATATATATATATATATATATATAATAAATACGACGATCAATGTATACGATGGATGTAAAAAAAAACAAAAAAATATATTAATAAAAAATTCGTAAGGGATATTTTTATATATATATATATATATATATATATATATATATAATAAATACGACGATCAATGTATACGATGGATGTAAAAAAAAACAAAAAAATATATTAATAAAAAATTCGTAAGGGATATTTTTATATATATATATATATATATATATATGTAGGAAGGAGTTAGTACTCCTTCCTTTAGAAGTGAATCATTAGACTTAATTATTTTGAACATTTAATTAAACTAGACGATGTTTACAAGACAGGACTAACACTTAGTATGAAATTAGAAAAAAACAAAGCATTAACATAGCTATTTGACTCAAAACGGCAAGCCTGCGGAGCGACACATCCGCTTCGTAATGTCACTAGTCCATCACACTGTTTGCGTGCCAAGTCCTTCGCGCCGAAGTAGTAGGAGTGGAAGTTGTAGTAATAGTTCAGTTGTGTTGCCAAACTCACTCTCACACGGCCGTTCTGACTTTCCAGACGTCCGCGGCTGGGTTGTCAACAATAATTCTGAAAAGATAAAAAAAAAAAAAGAGAGCAGAAAAAGGAAAAATATTTCAAAAAATCAAGCAGTGTTCAACACAGTGGTATTGGTGTTCAGTTTCTGCACCACTGTTTCATTTTGTCCGCTGCAGTTGATGTTATGGTTGGACCATCGTGATGTCCTAACTTTCGAACTTCGTAACGATCGTTGGGGTTGATGTTCGTGATCTCATATGGTCCGAAGAACTTTGGTCGGAGCTTTAATCCGGTTCCAAATTGAGTTCGTTGTATTGCCACTTTGTCATCTATCTTGTATTTACGAGCTGGTTTACGCCGTTTCTTATATTGTCGTATGTTTTCTTTCTGTTTTCCAGATTTTCGCGAGGACAAAATGCAAAGAATAGAATTCGAAATAATTTCTTGAACTAATTTCTTAAGTTGAGGGAGGGGGATGAAAAATTCACGAGAAACAATTAATTCGGTTTTTTGTGAAGCAAAATGACCTTGTGAATGGGCGTTTAGCACTATTTCTGTCTGCATCATTTGTGGTACTACTAAAAGTTCGGCATCCTGATGAAGTTTATAAAGAATTCCGTTTTTAACAAAAAATTCATCAGAAGGTGTAGATTCAAGCATAGATTTAATTTGAGATATAAATTCATCCTGGTCTTGGGCATTTTTCACCTTTTGAGTGATATCATTTGAGGTAATTACAAGAATGGGGTTACGACTTAAAGCATCAACATGTTTCATCTGTCTACCGGGTCGATGACAAACTTCATAATCAAAGTCTTCTAACATCAATGCCCATTGAGCAATTTTAGCTGGTAGGTCTTTTTTGTGCATCGTTTTTTGGAAAGCATCACAATCGGTGATAATTTTAAATTTTGTTCCCAACAAGTAGTTTCGAAATTTTTTTAGCGCTTCAATAACGGCAAGAACTTCCAGTTCATAACTATGATATTTTTCTTGTTGAACTGTAGTTTTACGGCTAAAATAATGAATAGGATGAAACTGTCCATCATCGGATTGTTGCAAGAGCACAGCGCCAAAACCTAAGGAGCTGGCATCAGTGTGGAGTTCTAATGGGTATCCCTGTTGAAAAACATGAAGAACTGGATTTTGTGAAAGAATGTTTTTCTGTTGTTGAAAAGCTGCTATTTGTTCAGGGGGTTTGGGAGCTTCAATAACTTGAAATTTTGGTTCAACCTTTTCACTTTTGACGGATTCATTCTCAAGGGCATCATCATCGGCATCAAATATTTTTGGTTCAAGAGTTGCTTTGATAGTTCCAATATCAAAAGCATTATCATCATCGTTATCATGAAGCAAATCTAAATCACTGGCATCAGCATCATCTAAATATTTTCCATCATCATTATCATGAAACAAATCTAAATCATTGGCATCATCATCATCATCATCACGTTCAAAATCAATTGGATTATCCATTTTCTCTACCCTAGAAATCTTATCTTGAGTAGATGTTAGAGGTTTTTCAGACATGCATATTTGGCCCTGATCTTGAATTTGTTTTTCTACAATTTTCTGTTCCGCAAAAGGGAGTCGTCGAGAACGTTGAGTTACGGGGATTTCATCTTGTAATAAAATAGTCATCTTAATTTCAGTGTCTTGAACTTTATGTGGTTTGTAGGAAGTAACGATATTTTGAACTTCCTCACGAATTTCAGAATTCAAAATGTGTGAAAGATCAAATGGGAAAGCTTCGTCATCAGGAATATTAGCAATATTAACGAAGATGTTATTATCAAGAGTAAAACGAATACCGTCTTCATCAAATGTAAATTGGGTTTGCTGCAAAAAGTCGATTCCGATAATCACATCAAAAGGAATCAAGTCATCCTCTAGAACATGTATTTTAGCAGGTAAAGTAATGGTTTGAATTTCGATGGAATCCTGAAAGAATCCGATGCTGTGAACTTGGTTTTTGCCAATTCCTGAAAAGGGAATGTTGGTGGGCTGCAATGGTGGCGAACCAATTCTTCGATAGGTTTTCTCATTGATGAGGGTTGCCTGTGACCCAGTGTCACAGAGTGCTGTCAATTGAATTCCTGCAAGTTGAATGTCAACATGCATGGGATTTTTCGATGAAGTTTCAGGAGAAAGTGCATTTACAGTTTTATCAGAAATAGGTTTTTGAGAATCAGGTTTTGGTTTAGAATTTCGATAACTTTTAGGGCAATTAGCATGAACATGACCAAAACTTTTACATCCGTAGCATTGTTTACCATGTGACTTATTCAAACATTGGTTGCTTTTGTGACCTCTCAAGCCACAGGAAAAACATACTGGCTGTGTATTTGGGCTACGTGTATTATCGACTTTCACA
Source organism: Dolomedes plantarius (assembly GCA_907164885.2). Classification (NCBI taxonomy): domain Eukaryota; kingdom Metazoa; phylum Arthropoda; class Arachnida; order Araneae; family Dolomedidae; genus Dolomedes; species Dolomedes plantarius. The sequence goes on from OU015496.1 coordinate 1,868,557, forward strand.
TTGAGGTAGGAAGCATCAATTTTTTTCTGATTATTTTGTCTGAAATTTTGTGATCTGTTAAAGATTTGTTCATAAATTTTCAACTTTTCCTTAAATTCAGGGACGGATTTACAACCGTAAAGAATAACTTTATTGTTTGTTGAATCAGGAATTCCGTTTATGACATACTCAAACAGAGAGGAGTCATCGAGAGAACCTTTGTGTGCCAAATCTCTCATAGCTAAGAAATATTCTTGTAGGGTTTCAAACGGTTTCATACGTCGAGATTCCATTAATTTATGTAACTGAATACCGTTAATTTTGTCCGAAAATTCGTCTAATAAATGGTGCTTCAATTGTTCCCAATTTGTAATTCCACGAATAGACCTAATTAAAGTTTGAGCGGGACCAGTTAAACATTTTCTAACAAAAGTAATTTGGTGAATTGGATTGTTTATCTGATATAAACAAAAAAGTTCTTCAACGTCAGATATAAAATTTTCAACACTGTAATTATCACGAGACGAGAAAGGTTTTATTAAATCAACAACGTCTTTCAGACTAAACAACTGGAAAGAGAGATTCGCAGTTTCAACTGAAGGCAATGAATTTTGATCTGATGCACCAACGGAAATGTGTGTATTTTGCTTATTCGAAGATTCTTTTGCGTCAATGGTGGGGGAAAAGGGAGATCTATTTTCCTCTATAACGCTGTTAGTTTGGGATGAACGTGCATCCGGAAGTGAGTCATCATTCACTTCGCATTCCGAAAGATCAGAAAATTCTGCTTTTAATAACGATAAATCACTAAGACTCATAAGAATGGTATTGGCACATTTGTCTGGGTCAGTTGAAAATTCTAAATGAAGTAGATTACAAATAGAAATCAAGTCTTTAAGTGAAAACTCTTTAAGTACTTTCTGTTTCGTTGCTTCCAACACGAATGGCTGTTTAAAACCTGTAAATTTACGTAATCTGGTACGATTTTGTCTGTCGCCGTCTGTACCAAAAATTAAACGATGTAGAACCTTTATTTGATTCGTACCACCAAATTTTAATGATTTTGCAATATTGGGGTAATCGTTGAGAGTAGCCATAACTATATACTAGGTTCAAACAATTATAGTACACAAATATACAAATATTCAAAACCAAAATCAATACTTATAATACGTAGTTACTCAAATTCAAAAGTAGAAAATAATATTTCAAATCGAAATTTTTGCAAATACCAATTCAATAATAAAATATTGATTCTCAAAATATGCATCAAAATAAGTAATCTTTAAAACAGGTTTTGTTCAAGAAAACAAAATTATGAACTAAAATAAGCATCAAATATCAAATAATAAGTTCTTCAAAATAATTTCTCTGGTTGAAGAAAACAGATGACGTAAATTTAGATATGTATCAAGTTAGATATTACTTCAGCAAAATATTCATCAAATTAATCTTCAAAATAAATCACTGTTGAAGAAAATAGAGGATGTAAATGCAGCATCAAAATAATAGTTAAAGTTCTAATGTTAAAAGCATCAAAATTGGGAAATCGAAAGTATCAAAATTGTGAAATCGAAAGCATCAAAGCATTCTGCAAAATAAAAAATATTCTCGCAAGAAAACAGCAGAATTAAGTTCAACATCAAAGCGCATCAAATAAGCAAAGTTGTCATCAAATAAACATTCGCTTCGTCAAAATTATGCATCAAAATAATAATATAATAATCTTCAAAAGTATTCAATTCGCGATCTTTCAAAATATATGTTATGTTGTGGTTTGTTCAAGGAAACAAGATTCTTCAAGTTAAATGTCGAAATTTTCATCAAATCATCAAATAATTTCATCGAAATAGAATTCTCTTCAAGAAAACAGAAGTGATAAATTCAACGTCAAAGACCATCAAAAGTGAATTTAGCATCAATTAAATTCCTGCATCAAAAGAACGTTGAAATATCTTTCAGTTTTCTTAAATCATCAATAAGTTGAGAATTCCCTTAATCATCAAAATTTTCTTGAACAAGCGTCAACGTATGCATCAAATAATTTTAATATGATCCAAGTTACTTACAATTCTGGTTTTGGTTCTCATCATCCCATCAGAGTATCATCAGAGTCCGTGGCACATCACTTTGGCTTTCGCTTTCGATATCCAAATCCAAAATGACAGACAACAGTAATCCAGTCGAAATCAAGTCGAAATCAAGTCGTATCATCGAAAGAAAATAAAGTTTTTTTTTTTTAAGTTCAGCATGCTAGGGGTATTTTTCGAGTCCGAGGGTCGAGCCCCCATGTAGGAAGGAGTTAGTACTCCTTCCTTTAGAAGTGAATCATTAGACTTAATTATTTTGAACATTTAATTAAACTAGACGATGTTTACAAGACAGGACTAACACTTAGTATGAAATTAGAAAAAAACAAAGCATTAACATAGCTATTTGACTCAAAACGGCAAGCCTGCGGAGCGACACATCCGCTTCGTAATGTCACTAGTCCATCACACTGTTTGCGTGCCAAGTCCTTCGCGCCGAAGTAGTAGGAGTGGAAGTTGTAGTAATAGTTCAGTTGTGTTGCCAAACTCACTCTCACATATATATATATATATATATATATAACAGTTCTGTAACTGACCGACTCACTGACTGACATACAACGCACAGACCAAACCGCTGGACCTAAAGGGCTGAAATTTTGCATGGCGATTTTTCTTATAGTGTAATGGTGCACTAAGAAAGATTTTTGAAAAATTCTCCTTAGATTTTTTAAAATTAAATTTTTAAGCTGTTTTAGTAGCTTTTTTAAAATTTGCATTTAAAATAATGATTTGAGGGTTATAAAATTTATAACATGAGAGAAGATGATAAAAATTCCTTTAAAATGAGATCTTTTTCGAATCTTTACTTCCCTTTTCTGATTTTTGGTGAATTTTTAAAGATTAATTTTTAGAATTTAATTTATTAAATGCTGATCACGTGAATTGTTTTTCTGGTACTTTAACTAAATTTATCGTCACGTGCATAACAACTAAATAGACAAAAAAAATATTTTTTTTCTTGCTAATGCGGCAGACGATTGGACATTATCCAAAAAAATATTAAAATACAATAAAAGATATTATGTTCCTCAAACTGTACTATATTAACTGCACTATATTCTTTAGTATGTCCTATTACATTTAATTTGAATATTTTCTTCTACATTATTTTGTCTATAAAATCATCCCTTACGATTTTTTTATAAATATATTCTTTTGTTTTTTTATATCAATTGTATACATTGATTGTCGTATTTATTATAAATAAATATATATATATATTTTTTTTTTTGGCATTAATTGCATACATTGACCGCTGTATTTAATTTGAATGTTCTCCGTAGCGAAGTGCGGGTTTTCAGCTAGTAAATAATAAAATGCTCATCTACAAATCATTTCTTAGACCTCTAATTACTTATGCAGCTCCGGCATGGACATACGCAGCAGATTCTCATATTAAAAAGCTAACCGTAGCACAAAATATTACTATTCGACAAATCGTTAACGCACCGTGGTATTTCAGGAATGCTGAAATCCACGAGGAGCTTGGCCTCCTTACTATTCCAAATTTCCTCAAAAATTTAACTACTAACTTCCATAATTCTATTGATAATGAACTCCTTTTAAATCTCGCCAATTATGACTTTGCCGATCCTGCCAACAGAAGACGGCCAAGAGCCGTTCTCTGTTCTTAATTATTTTAAAACTTCATTTTTTCATTACTTTTTGTAATCTTACTTCTTAAGTTGGTAAGCAGTGAGCTTTAATTTTTTAAGTTTTTCTTATTTTTTAAGTTTTTCCTATCTATTTTAAGCATTGCTCCCATGAGCATCGCTTTAGCTATCACATTAAACTTCCTTTTCTCAAGCCACTCCCCGGATCCAAATTCAACCTATCTCTTTTCACCTTTACTCTGGTCATTACTATGCAAGCCTACGTTGGAAGGCGTGGCCTATATAACGTAGTTATCCCATTTGTCTGATGATCTGATGAACATCGTACTATATTCACTGTTCGCTTCGGTCTTTCGCCCTTCCGGCGAGATTTTGGCGAAACGAAAATAGAAAGACAGGCGCTTGTTTGTTCGAGGTTTTTTATCCCAGCATTTACGTTCGTCGGCGAACAACCCTTTTTTGGAGACTAAACATTCGAATCGGATCTCGCTGACTCATACTGAGGAGAGCGTTTATCGAAATTAGAGGTTCTAATCGGAGGCGATGTGTTTTTTGTAGTGTATGGATCTCTCGCTGAGTGTTTTCAGAACATCTGATCTTTTTGCGGTTTATGGTAGCTCGTACGCGAATACTTTAGATATTGTCTTTCGAAAAACGTGAGTGCTTCGCGGTTAGTCGACATCGCATCGGATGATTTTATACGAAACTCGCTTTTTCACTTTTCACATATTTTGATTACATTTTTTTAACATGTGTCACGGCTTTGTTAAATAAGGCGTCGATCGATAGAAACTCGTGCGAAACACAGTACCTCGATTTCTGCACATTTACTGTACGTGCTTGGCTTGGTTTACGAATTCGGATTTTCGAAATTTGCTCGAATAGTTTTCTTTTTTATGCCAACATTTTCCTATTTTTTCATTAGAATGTTGCTTCTAGCTAAATAATGTTTCGTTGAGTGATTTTTTTATCGACGCCGACGCGCCACCACTAGGCTATTTCGAAAAAAACATCGTGGAACGTATTACGGCGTTTTACACCCGACGACGCATAAAATCTGAAAGAGAGGATATCCTCGGCGTGATCTTTATTATTATCAAGTAGAACGGAACATTTAAAAAAATTTAAATACCTTTGAAAATCCGTTTGCAGAAGAATAACTCATTAAATTGTTAATTACTACACTCACCCTTTATAAATGACCGTGTAGAAGCTATATAAAAGATTTTTTACACAATAACACAAAGAATATTACAATGACAAGATTAGCTCTAAACATCTCCGATAAATCAAACTCGTCTGAAAAGGTGACTCTTACGGTACAGGCTATAGAAATATTAATGCACCACACCGTTAACAAGCACCCATTCGGACTACACACAGTTATATACAATACTATACAATACAATACTACACTATCCATAGTTAGATACTATATACTATACAATATTAGTTATATACAATACAATATATTATGATGGAAGAATTTTTTTTTATCCATATAACTTAATTTAAAACACTACCGAGAATCTCAAAAATAATTGTCACGTAAATAAATCACGAAATAACTCACTGTTCATTTATGCGACACAAACACACGATATATTTTTAAGCCATCGTGAAGAGTACTGAAATATTATTACATTACAATAATGCATTTAAAAAAAGTTTCAACTAACATCGAGAAATTACATATCGTTATAAATAACATACATCGAACCGTACATTATTCAATAATATTTCAAACGTCAAATGAGGCGGTAATAAACAAAACGGAAACTTTGCATTCTAAACTAAATAAGTATAATAAACCAGTAAGAATTTTTCGAAAAATATACAGATCACTCAAAAGGGAAAAAAAATACATGCCGAGATGTGAATAAAAGAAATAAAGTATTTACCAACTGCAAAGAAACTTAAAAGCATACATTATCATAACTTCGACACATTTTAAAAATTAAAGATTAAACACGTATTAAAAATCCCTACGAGTTGAATAAAAGTTATCATCCAGCACGAGTACGATGGGAATTACTTTAGCAAACGTTATCAAATATCTTCGTGAAATCAGCAGTAATACTCGAATTTTAATAGCGATACAGAAAAAATGCTTAATTTCATAACATGATTGAAAACACAATTTCCGAGTCGAAGCATAAAATAGCTTATAATTAATGTAAAGTGGAAGGATATTTGAGAAAAATTAACTTACGTTATATAGGAAAATCGTGACTGAAAAATAAGTTAGTAAATATCGCGAGTCTCTACCTGAAAAAGAAATCGTCGTCTCATAATTTAGCATATGCGATTTTTCACAAAAAAATACGAATAATAATAAATTTCTGGTATAATGTTTAAACACACACCGGGATCACTTTCGAAAAATAGGCCGAAACGGCATTTCGAAATTTTCATAATTTGATCAATAGTAAGTCGATAGGTTAACAGTAATAAAAATTCATTAAACTTCGGAATTGCACACTAAAAGAAATTACTCTCACTGTCGATTAACCACCTTAATTTTTTTTCTATAATTATTCAGGTTTCCGAGAAATATTGCGGCAGAGCATAAAATTTCAAAAGCAGAGGAAATTGCACTTAAAGATTAAATTGTAACAAAATTTCAAGAATATAATATAATGGAACAATAATAAGAAATAGATCTTACCTTTGAAAACATTTCTTTCCAGTATTTCAGAAATATCAGCGTAGAAAAGTTTAGAAGTGTATGTGTATTCCAGATAGATACACGGCGAGACACCATCTTTCATAAACTCAACTCTCAAGTTCACGAGAAAAGGAAAATTCCCATTCTATCTCGCCCGAACAACAATTTTCCTCTTACCACTTTTGATCGCCGCGGAGTAGAAACAATATCGTACTCTATTCGTTGCTCCCAACTGCCTTTCGACTCCCCGGCGAGATGTTGGCGTAAAAACGCCAAAGCAACTCGAGACTTTCATCGCAGCATTTACGTCCGTCGGCGAACAACCCTTTTCCGGAGCGTGTAGAATAAACGCAAATATATAACAAATATGTACGAAAGCGGTTATTAAACTCGCATCATAATTTCGGAAGGTTAGAAAGTATTCGGCATTAGTGATGCGACATCGATAACAAAACATCGATGTTTTGAAACATCGATATTTAATATTAAAACATCGATGCTAATAAAACATCGCCCAAAAACCATCGATGTTTTTAAACATCGATGTTTTAGAACATCCATGTTTTAGAACATCCATGTTTTAAAACTGGTTTAGTAATCTCTAACATTAATGTTACTTCCGTTAGTCGTGGGGGGAGGGGATGATTTAATTTTACTCTCTGATTGGGCAGACACAAATGACAAAAACTTGGTTGCTTTGGGCTATATTGATGATTCAAAATTCTCGTTGTAAATACCGCCATGTTTTGCCTTCAAATGTCCAGATAAATTCGTGGTATTACCAGACGTTTTGAGGGACTTAAGGCAAATATTGCATTTCGCCAATTTGTCAGAGGTTTTGTAAAAATATTTCCAAACGGTACTTTTGGGAGGCATCTTACTAATATTAACGTCAACTTATATAAAACCAGCACAAAACAAAGACTTAAATGGATGCACTCGTGTATATACTATTTGTAAAATTAAACCCCATGGAAGGTTCTGGAGTGTCAGGAACATTCCAAGCGCTCTGATTGGTTCATTGGTTGTTAATTGCCATTTGTCTGTTTGCTAAGGAATCGTTCCCCCTTTTGTATTCGTCTTTTTCAGAATTCAGACTTACATTTACTTAGTGTGAAAATTATGCAACGTGGTAAATTTTTTTAATTACGGTACTTTTTCATTAAAAAAAAACATCGAGACAACGTAAAACATCGAGCACAAAACATCGATGTTAAAAAAACATCGGCTTCAATAAATCGATGTTTAAAACATCGATGTTTTGAAAACATCGACATCGATGTCGCATCCCTATTCAGCATCGGATAGAAATGCAAAAAATCCGATGTCTTTCACTCGTACCGACGAGACAGTTTCTCGAAATTAGAGGTTCCGACCGGAGCAGTTCATTTTCTGTGCAAATCTTACCGTGCTTCAGAATTTATTCGCCTCGGTGCGGGACAGTTTATAACGACGGCTACTAGATGGCAGCAGCAAACTAGGCATTTATCGTGAACTGGAAACTAATGTCGTACAAGACTGAAGTTTAATCTCCGCCGACATCCGAAAACTGTTGAAAAACTTTACGAATACAATTCTCGCGTGGAAAATCGACTAATTGTAGCTAATTGGGCAGGGTTATTTTATTCATATTCAGAAAATTAAGATAATCGGGGGATGGTTGTGTCATCTTTCGGTACTGATGACGATTGAGTGCTTTATCAAGACATCAAATGAAACTAATAATGCAATCTGGTGTCATTTCATCAGATTAATGTATTTAACGAGGTTATACGAGTTAAAATGTAAACATTATTTTTTTTTCAAATACCGAAATGCTATCGAAACGATCGCGGAATTGTTTAATAAAAATCGTTAAACGCATTGTTAAACACATATTCTTATATGCGTTAAAATTGTTAAACGCATATACGAATTACGTGTGAGAAATATGATTCTACGAGGGATTGTTTTTCCTGGGTTATACAATAAAATGCAAAGGCCGGGAAAAGATCAAGCGCAAGATATAAAAAAGTAATAAGGCTTGCATTGATTGGAAACAGCAGTCAGAAATAGAAAGCATATGATGATTTTGATGATCGCAAGAAGGGATAAAAGAGATTGGTCGAGAACCAAGTGGTGCTCGATTGGGGATTGGCTGATGAAACAAGACTTGGGTTCTTCGAAGAAAAACTACCCGAGTGATTTTCTTCGAAGCACGCATTGCGGCCGAAAGGAGTAAAGTGATTGGAGGACAGCCACACAGAGCTCGATAAGGGATTGGCCGAAGAAACTGTAGTATTTGTTCTCTCTTCGTCGGAAAACGCGATATTTAAAAACGTGTCATGAACGGATGGTTTAAAATAAAAATAAAATAATATGCAGATTTTTCAACTTTGAAGGCAGGACTCGAATTACGAAGCTCTCGCGTCACAGCCAATGGGGTTTGTACAAGTAAATACAACAAGTATTTAAGATGTACGTTTTTTTCAGCGAGAGGGGGTTTTAAGCAGTAGCTATTCTGCGAGTCAGTTGGGATTTTCAGCCATAGTTGTCGGGATACACTGAAATTGGCTGATTTAATCCACTGACGTTAGAAAATGGTTCGGGGACACCTACCCGGTGTCTCTTGATATACCGATGGAAGATACTTGAAACTGTCTTTTCTCTTTTTATTATATATCCTTTTCTATACATATAACACCTGTTATGAGACAATACCCAGGATTGCTCGATGTTCTCTCTCGGAGAATCACAGTTGTACTGACTAAAAAAAACCATATACCGACGCGCATGCGTCATGACTTCTCCCAATCAGCCTCTTCGAAAACATCTGAAGAGACGGGGAGGTCTCTCCCTCTATTGGGCAGAATGTGTATGAAAACTGACATCCTCCCACCTGAATTTACCTTTGGTAAATTCACCTAGACACAAAATTTACTTACTTTTGGCATATACAATTCTAAATATCAATACTCTTTCTCACGACTGAAAAAATAGTACCTAAAATTAAAAGACATAAAAAATATTTACAATAACTATATACATATGTACAACATGAATTACAATAATTAGAAAAAAAAGAAAAATTGTCTTTCGAATCAAAGTTTTTCGAATGTCAATAAACGAGTCTTTTGGGAGCGACTACGGGCCGCCCACTACGGGTATGGACGATTGGTTCGAAAGGAGAGTCAATGTTCACCTCTAAATTGTAAAGTCTTTGAACCGGTCGGATGAACTCTCCTTGCTGCGTTTTTACTCTAGCCACTCGTGAATGACCGTCTTTTCCTGGAAATAGTTTCACTATTCGGGCTAAAGTCCACTGTGCCCGTTTTTGGTCGTTTTCAATGATGACCACATCGTTCACTGACAATGGTTTAACATCTCGGCCAGATGTTTGTTGCTTTAGTTGTCCCAAGTATTCACTCCGGAATCTCTTCCGGAGATGATCCCGGATCCCTTGTACATGTTTTATTCGGTTGTTTAACCCCTGACGGTCCACCAAATCGATGTCTTCAACATCGGACAAGCTCAGTGTCTGGAGAAACATAGCCGGAGTTAAAGGAGACGGGTCCTCCGGACTCTCTGACACATAAGTGAGAGGTCGTGTATTTATTACCTGCTCACAGTCGCAGATGACGGTCAGGAGTTCTTCATAAGAAAGGACAGCCCTTCCTAAAACCTTTCTCAGAATCCGTTTTACCAACTGGATCAAGCGTTCCCACCAACCGCCCCACCAGGCGGCGGAAGGGGATTGAACTTCCAACGGATTTTCTGCAATGTCGACGCTGCCGTAACAAGTTCCCAATCGATGGAAGAAAAAGCTGAATTAGCACCGACAAAGTTCTTTCCGTTGTCACTATACACTGTGACAGGCCTACCTCTCCTGGCAATGAATCGCCGGAAAGATTGCAGAAACGATTCGGTTGAAAGCGACGTCACCAGCTCCAAATGTACCGCCCTGTATACTGCACAGGTGTACAAAACGATCCAAGATTTCTTAGCTCCTTTAAGGAATAAGGGGCCGGCTAGATCTACACCCGTCACTTGGAAGGCTGCAAAGTCTTGCACTCTGTCAGCTGGTAACGAAATCGGTATGGACTCTGTCTTAGTTGCATTAAACCTTTTGCACCGTACGCAACGGTGTATAACAGCTCTGATTGTTCTTCTAGCCTTGATGATCCAAAACCGCTCGCGTAAACTAGACATCAACAGGGTGACCCCAGCATGTAACAGTCTCTGGTGTTCCCATAAAATCAGGAGATGTACTACCCGATGATCGGAAGGCAAAAGTACCGGGTACTTAAAATCATCTGTATCATGTCTGTACATCACTTGAGTTTTTACTCTGATAATGCCCTGTTCGTCAACCAGTGTTCGAAGGTTCTTAAAACACTGTTTTTCATTTTTCGAAAATGATTCTTTCTGTATCAGAATGAAAATTGTTTCTTCCGCTTTCTTAAGTTCCGAGATCGACAGTTCAATTTCTTTACATATGTCTGTTTTTCTAACGTTGTTCAAAAAACGTAATATCCACGCAACTAATCTCAAAATTCTCGGGAATGAAGAGAAATAACGATAAAACCAATCATTCGGCACGAAAATCCCTTCAGTGGCGGCAAGCACCGATTTTCTCTTTTCGGAGTTCACTACTTCTTCGTCAGGTTTCTCAACCTCGGAGGGCCACGACTCCTCAGGTCCTTTCAGCCAGTTGGGTCCCTCCCACCATTTTGATCGAAGAAAGTGCTCTACTGAACAGCCTCTCGAAGGCAGATCTGCTGAATTTAGTTCAGTCGGAACATAACGCCACTCTTCTACTTTTGTCAACGTACGGATTTCCTGTACTCGATTCCAAACGAAAGTGCCCCACTGAACATCTCTCCGGATCCAAGTCAGTGCTGTTGTGGAATCACACCAAAAGAATCGTTTTATTCCAGCAATTCTTAAATCCGAAGTTACTGTGTTTCCCAGTCTGGCTCCTATAGTACAGCCCAGCAACTCTAACCTTGGAATAGTTACGTTCTTAAGTGGGGAAACTCGTGTGCGTGATTGCACTAAATTAACACTAATATGTTCATTTGTTTTTATCCTTATAAAAATAGCAGTAGCATATGCTTGCCTACTCGCGTCACAAAAAACATGCAGGCTGACATCTTCGGGTATCGAACCCCGAACCTCCATCCATCTCGGAATCTTAATTTCTTTCAGTAATGTCATCTTCGTTAGCCACGTAGAAAACTGCTTTTCTAACCGTTCTGGGAGTTTCTCGTCCCAACTCAATTTTGTTTCCAGCCTTCTTGTAAGGCCAATTTTGGGAAAAGAGTAACGGGAGAAGTGAAGCCCATGGGATCGAACAATTTATTCGTGCATGAAAGTAGGGACCTTTTACTAGCGACCATGTTCCCTTCCGTCTTCGTTTCTATTTTACATGACAACGTGTCATCTTTTAGATTCCAATCTAGCCCTAAAACACAAACATTTTCCTCTAACCCTGCCTGAGAAATTACCTCACTTTCTCCGTTCGTCCTCCATCCCCTTAAATTAAACTTTGCGGCCGAAAGCAGCGTCCGCGAAAGCATCACAAATTTGTCTAGTTCTTCAACTGTCTTGAAACTCACAAGACAATTGTCTACATAAAATGACTCCTTTAAAGTTTTTGCAGTGTCTAAAAAACACTCCGTAGCATTATTTAAGTGACAATTTAGAGTAGCCGCCAACAAAAAAGGACTACACGTAAGCCCGAAAACCACCCGTCGGTGGCGATGAACCTTAATATCCTTCTCATTCACACCTTTCCACAAAACCCGTAAAAAATCCCTATCCTCTTCTCTAATACTTATTTGTAGAAAGGCCTTTTCTATGTCCGAAACTACTCCTACCGGAAACTTCCGGAATCGATTTATCAACGAGGGTATGATTTCGAGGAGGTTCGGAACCGTTTCTAGACATTCGTTTAACGAGACGGTTCCCTTACTATGTGCTGACGCGTCGAAAACCGGCCTAACTTTCGTAGTACCAGCTTCCTTAAAAATTGGACGGTGGGGAAGATAATGTTCATTAGGTACATCACTACGTACCTCCTCTATAATATTTTCTTCCAACCAGTTATCAAATACCTCCTGATAGGCCCCAATTTTATTCGAGTGCATTAGTTTCTTCCGAGTACTCTCTAGGAGTTTTTCCGCCAATTCTCGGTTGCTAGGTAACCTAGAACGATCTAAAACCCATGGTAGTGCAACCTCATATCTACCTTCGGAATCTACTCTCAACCTTTTCTCCAAATGTAGCATACTCTCTTTTTGCAACTCTAGTTTTGTTTTCGCTTCGACCGGGTCAGTTATTCCTATAGTATCTAATTTCCAAAAATTTTCTGCTGATCTCTCGTTCAACAGTAACGAAACACATGTATGGGTATCCTTCTCGTTAAAATTTGGTACTTTTCCCATGATGACCCATCCCAATTTTGTTTGCATAGCTACGGGACCACTCTTTAAACACTTTAATTTTCCAGTAAATAATTTTCCCGCGACGTCAGAACCGATAAGCATTTTTATTTCATCTCCCACTTCCGGAAAACAACCCTGCATATCATTCACATAAATACCATAAGCTTTTAATTCCTCTGACAACGACCCCTTTGAGGATATCCTTTTTACATCTGAACAAATAATTGCTTTATTTAAACATAACATCTCACAACTAAAATCATTATCAAGACTATTTACACAAATGTTATACATGCGATGTAACTCTTCACTTGTCTGTACGCCACCGAAAAGTTGATGAATTAATCTCTTTTCCCCCACGCTCTCACATCGTAAATACTCAATGACGTCATTACAAATGAACGACTGCACCGCTCCACTGTCAATTATAACTCTCATGTTTTTTTGCTTGCTTCCGTTGGATATTCCAACCACTAATGTCTGCAATAAAACTCCCTCATCTTGTAAACAACTCGACGAAAGTATTTGATCATTGCCAACCGATTTCGATTCCTCCCCTTTAGACTCAGAGCTTGCAAATGTCTGTTTGCTCTTGTCTGGCGCCGTTGGGCAAAGAATAGACAAATGACCTACTTTCTGACATATGCCGCATCTAACCTTCAATTTTAACCGACAGTTGCGGGAAATATGATTTCCCCCCTTTTCAAACATACATAACAAACTCCTTTTTTATATAACAAATCTTTCTTTTCCTGATAGGAAAGCGTTTCTGCTTTAAAGCATTTTTCTGTCGGGTGAGGCTTCTCACAGAAAAAACATAATTCTATTTTTATCTTATTAGGCGTCGATTTTTTCTCTCCTACCCACAATTCGTGACAAGTAGGGATATCTGATTCCATTAAATCTTTATTTTTTGAACTCCTTTTGGGTTTGTTCAAACCGAAATCATCGTGCGCTAATAGCATGCGTTCTTCAGTTAATACTTCAGTTTTTAAAAACTCAAGAAGAGAATCTAAATCTGTCTTACCTCTAATTTCTGTGGACTTTTTCCGTTCTCTTTCCCAAATTCGTAATATATCCGTGGGCAAACAGGATTCAACTAGAGGGAATATTATGCTGGCATATTTATCCTTAGTGACACCAAGCGATTCCAACGCTCGTAATTTAGTCTCTAATTTGTCGTAAAGCGATGATAATGAAAATTTTTGATTTGACGTATAATTAGCCAAAACTAACTGTAATAAATCACGCACATAAATCTGTATAAGAATCTGAGTATTTCCAAATCTAGTTCGCAAGTGCTCTATCACTTTTGAATAATTATCAGCTGTGCAGGGGTAACTGTTCACAATCTCGCGTGCTTTGGAATTCGGGATCGTTGACTGTATTAAATACACAAATTTCGAGTGCTCGTCCAACGTATCGTCTTCATGAATTTTTATGAAGGTATTCCAGAAGTTTAGCCACTTTCGGGGGTCTCCATCAAATTGAATTAAATTAATTTTAAGCAACCTGATTTGAACTTGCGAAATTCTAGCTTCGGTTTCGTTTTCACTATTTTCTTTCACTTGACTTTTTTGACCTCTTGACGAACAAATTTGCTTTGCTTCTGTCTTTATTTGTACGAATTTTTCCACATATACTTCACAAGCTTCGAATTCTTGAGCGTATTCTTTCTCTTTTGCTCCTGAAGTTAATAAGGCATCTAGCAGTTCTCTATCAATTTCTCGGAGCCGGTTTGACTTATACGTCAACTGTTCCAGACTTATTTCGATGTCTGTCATTTTCAGTTCTTTTTCTGCTAATTTTTCCTTAAGGAGATTATATACCTTTGTAAACGCCGTACGGAGCGGTGCTCTCTTATTTTTCAATAGCTCCATTTTTCAATCAATAATTAATTTTCCATCAATAATCAATCCTACCGTGACTGCGCCACTAATGTCGGGATACACTGAAATTGGCTGATTTAATCCACTGACGTTAGAAAATGGTTCGGGGACACCTACCCGGTGTCTCTTGATATACCGATGGAAGATACTTGAAATTGTCTTTTCTCTTTTTATTATATATCCTTTTCTATACATATAACACCTGTTATGAGACAATACCCAGGATTGCTCGATGTTCTCTCTCGGAGAATCACAGTTGTACTGACTAAAAAAAACCATATACCGACGCGCATGCGTCATGACTTCTCCCAATCAGCCTCTTCGAAAACATCTGAAGAGACGGGGAGGTCTCTCCCTCTATTGGGCAGAATGTGTATGAAAACTGACATCCTCCCACCTGAATTTACCTTTGGTAAATTCACCTAGACACAAAATTTACTTACTTTTGGCATATACAATTCTAAATATCAATACTCTTTCTCACGACTGAAAAAATAGTACCTAAAATTAAAAGACATAAAAAATATTTACAATAACTATATACATATGTACAACATGAATTACAATAATTAGAAAAAAAAGAAAATTTGTCTTTCGAATCAAAGTTTTTCGAATGTCAATAAACGAGTCTTTTGGGAGCGACTACGGGCCGCCCACTACGGGTATGGACGATTGGTTCGAAAGGAGAGTCAATGTTCACCTCTAAATTGTAAAGTCTTTGAACCGGTCGGATGAACTCTCCTTGCTGCGTTTTTACTCTAGCCACTCGTGAATGACCGTCTTTTCCTGGAAATAGTTTCACTATTCGGGCTAAAGTCCACTGTGCCCGTTTTTGGTCGTTTTCAATGATGACCACATCGTTCACTGACAATGGTTTAACATCTCGGCCAGATGTTTGTTGCTTTAGTTGTCCCAAGTATTCACTCCGGAATCTCTTCCGGAGATGATCCTGGATCCCTTGTACATGTTTTATTCGGTTGTTTAACCCCTGACGGTCCACCAAATCGATGTCTTCAACATCGGACAAGCTCAGTGTCTGGAGAAACATAGCCGGAGTTAAAGGAGACGGGTCCTCCGGACTCTCTGACACATAAGTGAGAGGTCGTGTATTTATTACCTGCTCACAGTCGCAGATGACGGTCAGGAGTTCTTCATAAGAAAGGACAGCCCTTCCTAAAACCTTTCTCAGAATCCTTTTTACCAACTGGATCAAGCGTTCCCACCAACCGCCCCACCAGGCGGCGGAAGGGGATTGAACTTCCAACGGATTTTCTGCAATGTCGACGCTGCCGTAACAAGTTCCCAATCGATGGAAGAAAAAGCTGAATTAGCACCGACAAAGTTCTTTCCGTTGTCACTATACACTGTGACAGGCCTACCTCTCCTGGCAATGAATCGCCGGAAAGATTGCAGAAACGATTCGGTTGAAAGCGACGTCACCAGCTCCAAATGTACCGCCCTGTATACTGCACAGATGTACAAAACGATCCAAGATTTCTTAGCTCCTTTAAGGAATAAGGGGCCGGCTAGATCTACACCCGTCACTTGGAAGGCTGCAAAGTCTTGCACTCTGTCAGCTGGTAACGAAATCGGTATGGACTCTGTCTTAGTTGCATTAAACCTTTTGCACCGTACGCAACGGTGTATAACAGCTCTGATTGTTCTTCTAGCCTTGATGATCCAAAACCGCTCGCGTAAACTAGACATCAACAGGGTGACCCCAGCATGTAACAGTCTCTGGTGTTCCCATAAAATCAGGAGATGTACTACCCGATGATCGGAAGGCAAAAGTACCGGGTACTTAAAATCATCTGTATCATGTCTGTACATCACTTGAGTTTTTACTCTGATAATGCCCTGTTCGTCAACCAGTGTTCGAAGGTTCTTAAAACACTGTTTTTCATTTTTCGAAAATGATTCTTTCTGTATCAGAATGAAAATTGTTTCTTCCGCTTTCTTAAGTTCCGAGATCGACAGTTCAATTTCTTTACATATGTCTGTTTTTCTAACGTTGTTCAAAAAACGTAATATCCACGCAACTAATCTCAAAATTCTCGGGAATGAAGAGAAATAACGATAAAACCAATCATTCGGCACGAAAATCCCTTCAGTGGCGGCAAGCACCGATTTTCTCTTTTCGGAGTTCACTACTTCTTCGTCAGGTTTCTCAACCTCGGAGGGCCACGACTCCTCAGGTCCTTTCAGCCAGTTGGGTCCCTCCCACCATTTTGATCGAAGAAAGTGCTCTACTGAACAGCCTCTCGAAGGCAGATCTGCTGAATTTAGTTCAGTCGGAACATAACGCCACTCTTCTACTTTTGTCAACGTACGGATTTCCTGTACTCGATTCCAAACGAAAGTGCCCCACTGAACATCTCTCCGGATCCAAGTCAGTGCTGTTGTGGAATCACACCAAAAGAATCGTTTTATTCCAGCAATTCTTAAATCCGAAGTTACTGTGTTTCCCAGTCTGGCTCCTATAGTACAGCCCAGCAACTCTAACCTTGGAATAGTTACGTTCTTAAGTGGGGAAACTCGTGTGCGTGATTGCACTAAATTAACACTAATATGTTCATTTGTTTTTATCCTTATAAAAATAGCAGTAGCATATGCTTGCCTACTCGCGTCACAAAAAACATGCAGGCTGACATCTTCGGGTATCGAACCCCGAACCTCCATCCATCTCGGAATCTTAATTTCTTTCAGTAATGTCATCTTCGTTAGCCACGTAGAAAACTGCTTTTCTAACCGTTCTGGGAGTTTCTCGTCCCAACTCAATTTTTGTTTCCAGCCTTCTTGTAAGGCCAATTTTGGGAAAAGAGTAACGGGAGAAGTGAAGCCCATGGGATCGAACAATTTATTCGTGCATGAAAGTAGGGACCTTTTACTAGCGACCATGTTCCCTTCCGTCTTCGTTTCTATTTTACATGACAACGTGTCATCTTTTAGATTCCAATCTAGCCCTAAAACACAAACATTTTCCTCTAACCCTGCCTGAGAAATTACCTCACTTTCTCCGTTCGTCCTCCATCCCCTTAAATTAAACTTTGCGGCCGAAAGCAGCGTCCGCGAAAGCATCACAAATTTGTCTAGTTCTTCAACTGTCTTGAAACTCACAAGACAATTGTCTACATAAAATGACTCCTTTAAAGTTTTTGCAGTGTCTAAAAAACACTCCGTAGCATTATTTAAGTGACAATTTAGAGTAGCCGCCAACAAAAAAGGACTACACGTAAGCCCGAAAACCACCCGTCGGTGGCGATGAACCTTAATATCCTTCTCATTCACACCTTTCCACAAAACCCGTAAAAATCCCTATCCTCTTCTCTAATACTTATTTGTAGAAAGGCCTTTTCTATGTCCGAAACTACTCCTACCGGAAACTTCCGGAATCGATTTATCAACGAGGGTATGATTTCGAGGAGGTTCGGAACCGTTTCTAGACATTCGTTTAACGAGACGGTTCCCTTACTATGTGCTGACGCGTCGAAAACCGGCCTAACTTTCGTAGTACCAGCTTCCTTAAAAATTGGACGGTGGGGAAGATAATGTTCATTAGGTACATCACTACGTACCTCCTCTATAATATTTTCTTCCAACCAGTTATCAAATACCTCCTGATAGGCCCCAATTTTATTCGAGTGCATTAGTTTCTTCCGAGTACTCTCTAGGAGTTTTTCCGCCAATTCTCGGTTGCTAGGTAACCTAGAACGATCTAAAACCCATGGTAGTGCAACCTCATATCTACCTTCGGAATCTACTCTCAACCTTTTCTCCAAATGTAGCATACTCTCTTTTTGCAACTCTAGTTTTGTTTTCGCTTCGACCGGGTCAGTTATTCCTATAGTATCTAATTTCCAAAAATTTTCTGCTGATCTCTCGTTCAACAGTAACGAAACACATGTATGGGTATCCTTCTCGTTAAAATTTGGTACTTTTCCCATGATGACCCATCCCAATTTTGTTTGCATAGCTACGGGACCACTCTTTAAACACTTTAATTTTCCAGTAAATAATTTTCCCGCGACGTCAGAACCGATAAGCATTTTTTATTTCATCTCCCACTTCCGGAAAACAACCCTGCATATCATTCACATAAATACCATAAGCTTTTAATTCCTCTGACAACGACCCCTTTGAGGATATCCTTTTTACATCTGAACAAATAATTGCTTTATTTAAACATAACATCTCACAACTAAAATCATTATCAAGACTATTTACACAAATGTTATACATGCGATGTAACTCTTCACTTGTCTGTACGCCACCGAAAAGTTGATGAATTAATCTCTTTTCCCCCACGCTCTCACATCGTAAATACTCAATGACGTCATTACAAATGAACGACTGCACCGCTCCACTGTCAATTATAACTCTCATGTTTTTTGCTTGCTTCCGTTGGATATTCCAACCACTAATGTCTGCAATAAAACTCCCTCATCTTGTAAACAACTCGACGAAAGTATTTGATCATTGCCAACCGATTTCGATTCCTCCCCTTTAGACTCAGAGCTTGCAAATGTCTGTTTGCTCTTGTCTGGCGCCGTTGGGCAAAGAATAGACAAATGACCTACTTTCTGACATATGCCGCATCTAACCTTCAATTTTAACCGACAGTTGCGGGAAATATGATTTCCCCCCTTTTCAAACATACATAACAAACTCCTTTTTTATATAACAAATCTTTCTTTTCCTGATAGGAAAGCGTTTCTGCTTTAAAGCATTTTTCTGTCGGGTGAGGCTTCTCACAGAAAAAACATAATTCTATTTTTATCTTATTAGGCGTCGATTTTTTCTCTCCTACCCACAATTCGTGACAAGTAGGGATATCTGATTCCATTAAATCTTTATTTTTTGAACTCCTTTTGGGTTTGTTCAAACCGAAATCATCGTGCGCTAATAGCATGCGTTCTTCAGTTAATACTTCAGTTTTTAAAAACTCAAGAAGAGAATCTAAATCTGTCTTACCTCTAATTTCTGTGGACTTTTTCCGTTCTCTTTCCCAAATTCGTAATATATCCGTGGGCAAACAGGATTCAACTAGAGGGAATATTATGCTGGCATATTTATCCTTAGTGACACCAAGCGATTCCAACGTTCGTAATTTAGTCTCTAATTTGTCGTAAAGCGATGATAATGAAAATTTTTGATTTGACGTATAATTAGCCAAAACTAACTGTAATAAATCACGCACATAAATCTGTATAAGAATCTGAGTATTTCCAAATCTAGTTCGCAAGTGCTCTATCACTTTTGAATAATTATCAGCTGTGCAGGGGTAACTGTTCACAATCTCGCGTGCTTTGGAATTCGGGATCGTTGACTGTATTAAATACACAAATTTCGAGTGCTCGTCCAACGTATCGTCTTCATGAATTTTTATGAAGGTATTCCAGAAGTTTAGCCACTTTCGGGGG
Organism: Dolomedes plantarius; assembly: GCA_907164885.2. Lineage (NCBI taxonomy): Eukaryota > Metazoa > Arthropoda > Arachnida > Araneae > Dolomedidae > Dolomedes > Dolomedes plantarius. Next base: position 1,888,644 of record OU015496.1, read on the forward strand.
TCTCCATCAAATTGAATTAAATTAATTTTAAGCAACCTGATTTGAACTTGCGAAATTCTAGCTTCGGTTTCGTTTTCACTATTTTCTTTCACTTGACTTTTTTGACCTCTTGACGAACAAATTTGCTTTGCTTCTGTCTTTATTTGTACGAATTTTTCCACATATACTTCACAAGCTTCGAATTCTTGAGCGTATTCTTTCTCTTTTGCTCCTGAAGTTAATAAGGCATCTAGCAGTTCTCTATCAATTTCTCGGAGCCGGTTTGACTTATACGTCAACTGTTCCAGACTTATTTCGATGTCTGTCATTTTCAGTTCTTTTTCTGCTAATTTTTCCTTAAGGAGATTATATACCTTTGTAAACGCCGTACGGAGCGGTGCTCTCTTATTTTTCAATAGCTCCATTTTTCAATCAATAATTAATTTTCCATCAATAATCAATCCTACCGTGACTGCGCCACTAATGTCGGGATACACTGAAATTGGCTGATTTAATCCACTGACGTTAGAAAATGGTTCGGGGACACCTACCCGGTGTCTCTTGATATACCGATGGAAGATACTTGAAATTGTCTTTTCTCTTTTTATTATATATCCTTTTCTATACATATAACACCTTTTATGAGACAATACCCAGGATTGCTCGATGTTCTCTCTCGGAGAATCACAGTTGTACTGACTAAAAAAACCATATACCGACGCGCATGCGTCATGACTTCTCCCAATCAGCCTCTTCGAAAACATCTGAAGAGACGGGGAGGTCTCTCCCTCTATTGGGCAGAATGTGTATGAAAACTGACAATAGTGTTAGTAGCTGTTTTCGCAGCAAGTTTGACATTTAGATGTGTTTGTGACGAATTGTCGCACCATTAAACTTGTATCCCTTCTTTCTTCCTATAACTATCCCAAGCTTTACCATTCAGTTTAAGTAGTGTTTTCAAAATTTAAATAGGTTATTTTTCGCCCGTTCATGACACGCTTATCTGTATTTTTTTTGTTTAATGGTTTATGTTTTTGTAAATATTTTTCTTCCAAGATATTAGATCAAATCGATCCCCTTTTTTACTATGTTTTTATGTAAAATAAGTTTTATGTAAAATAATGTTTTTATGTAAGTTAGCCTCATCAAGTCTACTTTCTTGTGAAAGGTTTTTATTTCAGAAAATTAGGTATGGGGCAAATTATGCGGTTTAATCCACCCAACAGAAACAATCCTCAGGCTCTTAGTGCAATAATTGTACAGCAGGCAGTCAAATTTCGATAAAATAAGAGCAATTAAGATATTTTAGAGAAAGGAGGTATTAATTCCTGTACGGAGGACAAGAGTAAATTTGCAGATGTTATTATTAATATTCTTTTTCCGAGTTTATTTACTATCCAAGAAGATACCGAGGTATTTTATTTCTCTTTCAAAGTGAATTACATGTGCCACATACATTAACAGGGGGATTCTATTGTAGGAGAAG